>QANX01002087.1:0-57519 GCA_003254975.1 Ochetophila trinervis | reverse complement strand
ACGATTTATTAGATAGGAAGCATTATAAAATGCATAACTCCAAAATTTGGTTGGAAGCCTAGCTTGAGTTAACAGAGTTAAACCAGTTTCACGAATTTGTCTATGGCGCCTCTCAGCAAAACCATTTTGTTGTGGAGTGTGAGGAGTGGTGAGAAAGTGACTAATGACATTTGTTTGAAAGAAAGATTTTAATTTAATAAATTCCCCTCCATTGTCAGAGTAAAAAGAAATAATTGGTAACTGAAAGTATTTTTCCACAACATTTTTAAATTGAACAAAAATAGAGGCAACATCTGATTTGTGCTTAATAGGAAACAACCAAATATATTTTGAAAAATGGTCTATAAAAATAACATAGAAATTGAAACCATCATGAGATGTTATGGAAGTGGGACCCCATACATCTGAATAAACAAGCTGTAAGGGTTGAGAACTACTTAAGGAAGAACAACCAAAAGGAAGTCTATGTGACTTATTACACCTACAGGAAATGCAATGAAATTTTTCTGTGGAAGAGACTGGTAAGGAATAAAGAGAGACTAGTTGACGTAGAATTTTATCTGAAGGATGACCAAGCCGTTGATGCCAGTCATGGAGTGAGGTACGGATACTGGAGAAGGCAGTGGGTGAGGATGAAGGATGACATGCATTGGTTGGCCATTCATATGTGCCGCCATTAAGAGGACCCTTGAGTAGCACTAACCCAGTCCGTAGATCCTTCACAATAAAACATTTGGGTAAGAACTCAATAGATGCATCATTGGATTGGCAAAATTTAGAAACAGACAGTAAATTTCATGTCATTTTGGGTACACACAAGACATCATTAATAAAAAGGAATGAGAGGAGGTGTTAAGTTTTGTGGTACCAGTATGAGTAATAGGAAGTTGGTTACCATTCCCTACAGCTATGGCATCTGTACCATCATATTCTGAATGCAAGGAGAGAGTGCTAAGATCTGTGGCGACATGGTGAGATGCACCGGAATCAAGGAGCCAAGGAGCCTGGTTGAGTGAAGCTGGTGGAGCAGGGCCAAGAAGAGAGCTTGTGTGAAAAGCTTGTGGAGAATGATTTCTTGGGAAGGATTGTTGCTGCTGAGGAGTATAGGTCCACTGTTGGCGGAGTAGAGGACAGAATCTTGCTGAATGTCCCTGGTTTGAACATAACTGACATCGACCTCTATAATTTGTGGGAGGCACTGTGAAAGATGATTTGCGGAGGTGACTCGGAGGAGTAGTGGGAAACCATTGGTGCTGGTTGCGATTATAGTTGTTCCAAGGTTGGAAGGAAGATGTTGAGGACATACGGTTGGCATTGTGAGCCATTATTGGAGCAGCAGAGACATTCAATTCATTGCGCCTGATGTAGTTTGAGTGTTCCACCAATTTTTCATAAGTTCTTCAAACAGAATAGAGCTGTCCCTTGTTCTAAATGTAGCCGAGATGTCTTTGAAGTCAGTAGAGAGACCATTGATCACATACAGAGTGATATCATCATCAGGTACGGGATTGGCAATGAGATCAAGCTCATCAGCTGCTCCTTTGACATCATTCAAGTATTCCACAATCGAACGTGATCCTTGAGGTCGGATCAGACGTTCCCGGAGTCGCAGCAGCCTCGGTCTTGATGGTTTGGCAAATGTAGAAGCTAATTTTTCCCAAGCAATCTTGGACGTATCAGCAGAAGCTACAACTTGATGGACCTCTCTGGATAGAGATGCAAGAATTGCACCTAAAAGCAAGGAATCTTGACTAACCCAGAAGATATAATCCGGATTTGGAGAGTTGGTATTACCGGAGAGAATCGGTAATGGGCAAGGTAATGTTCCATCAATGAAACTAGACAAGTCATATCCAATAAGCAATGCATCAAATTGCTTTTTCCATGGAAAATAGGTTGAATCAGTAAGTTTGAGTGGTGCTTGGGTAGCCACATTGATAACAACAAGAGTTCGGTTAGCAAGAATAGGTTCACTGCTAACCACAATAGTGTTTGAGGTAGAGGAGGACTGGGAAGGAGTGGCTGCCATGAGAAAAGAATGAGAGAAAAAAAAATCTCGTTGGAGCACTTAAAGCTCTGATACCATATAAGTGTTTGAGATTTGATAGAAAGAGATCACTTCATTTACTGAAACTGTAGTTTAAATACAGCATGTACAACTAGTAGTTACAAAGGATAACTAAGAATGAAACTAACTATCCTATACTTTCGGTATATGAAACTAGAGGATACTTATACATAAGATAACAATACAATAGTTACAATACTCTATTATGCTCCACATATAGCACACACAGTTTCCCCTCTCCCCATTCGGTTTGCCATCATTTGTCTAGTTGGTAGCACATTAGCTAAAATTCTCCAAAGAAAAATTTGGATGCGTTTATGTAGGTTAGACTGCCAGATCTATTTGAATAAAGGAGATGCTTCTCCACACAAGCAGATCTTCATAGTCCATCTCTATCTAGCCATTTTATTTTGCGAATAGCCTTAACCAAATCTTCCTCAAACACCATTTCAAGTAATTGTACATTCCACTCATTTGTGTTTGGATTCTTGAGATTTGCCACTTTCCAAATGGCTGCTATGTCTATTCCTGGTAAACCCCTAGGTCTACAATCTCCCAGATTTGGTACCCATGGGTCTGTCCAGGGATTAACCCCTTAAACATTCCCTAGTTTAAAGCATCCTCCTTTTCGTATGCCTTGCCAGACCTGTGAATCCCCCTTTTTCAACTTATATTCAAAACAAGACTGACCTTTCAAATATTTTCGTTGACCCTATTTTCCAAGCTAGCTTTGCCAACAAAGCTGTATTGAAGTCTCTGAACTTCTGAAAGCCAAGGCCACCTTGGGTTTTTAGTTTACAGATTTCACTCCAAGCCTTGAGAGCTAAATATCTCCTATCTTTCTTTTTTGGATTCCACCAAAAGCTCTTCGCTATACTGTCTAATTCCTTACAAACCCCTACGGGTACTTTGCAGGCCGTCATTGTGTATGTCGGTATTGGTTAGACCAGTGAACGAATAAGAATTGCTTTCCCTATCTTAGACAATAACTGTCTATTCGAACCTTCCAACTGCCTAATGATCCTATCCTTTATCTTTCCATACTCTTTTGAGATATTCCTTCCCATTACCAAAGAGCTCCCAAGGTATATTGAGTTTTGTCCTATCTCTTTAAACCTTCTAATCTCTAACACCGTCCTCTTATCAGTCCTCAGAGTATTTTTGGAGAATAAAATACTCGCTTTTTCCATATTCACCTCTTGCCCTGACCATTCACCATACTTTTGAACGAACTTTTTGAATATAGCTGCATCCCTACTGCCAGCACGACAACAAACAACTAAATCGTCAACATACATCAGGTGTGCAATCACTGGGGCCCTGTGAGACACCTTATTGCCGTGGATGTTAGCCATTGCTGCTTCCTTCCCCAAAAGCCTCAAGAGAGTTTCAGAACATAGAATAAAAGGCAAAGGGGAAAGAAGATTTCCTTGCCTTAGCCATCTCCCTGGTTTGATTATTCATGTTACATTGCCATTCAACAAAATTGAGCTAACCACTGTCCTGATGCAACTATGCAGCAGGTCTCTAAATTTCTCATTAAAACCTAGTGCCTGCATCACTGCCTTCAGAAAACTCCATTCCAGCCTATCATATGCTTTTTTCAAATTGATTTTCATCAATAACAGCCCTTTCTTCCCCTTATGCTTCTTGATCTGATGGACAATTTCATGTGCAACCCCATGTTTTCTGCAATCCATCTACCACGAACAAACTCACCTGGATTTGGTAACACTATCTTCTCAATAACTTTGCTCAACCGATTGGCCACAATCTTTGCAACTACTTTGTAATAGAAGTTGCAAAGACTGATGGGCCTAAATTGATGAAAGTTCACAGCATAATTTGATATTGGGATAAGGACAATAAATGTTCTATTGGCGTCTGTCAGCATCACTCCCCTTCTAAAACACTATTGGACAAAATTAATTAGCCTCTCCTTAACTGTTAGCCAATATCTTCTAAAAAAGATATCGGGGAATCCATATGAACTCGGGCTCTTTAACGGATGGAGCTCCCAAACACAATCCTTAATTTCTTTTTCATTTGGTATTCGGTTAAACTCTATATTTTCAGTATCTATAATGCATCTCGGAAAGGTTTCACTAAGCTTTGCTATAAAGGTGGGAAAGCCTGAAGTAAATAATTCCTGGAACTTAGTAGTAAAGTATTCAGCAATTTCTCCTTCATTTTGTATTTGCCATTCTCCATCGCTAACCTGCTCAATTCGATTTCTTCTCTGCCGAATCAATGTGCTTAGGTGAAAGAACTTTGTATTTTTGTCACTTTCTTTAAGCCATAATTTCAGAGATTTTTGTGTCCTAATTGACTCCATTATGGCCTGTTGGACTCTCAGCTCTTCCATAATTTGTTTTTTCCTTGCCACATCTCTTTCGCTGTTTTGCAATGTTTCCAGTTCGAATTCTAGATCCTTCATTGGCACATGGGTATACCCAAATTCTTCTCTATTCCACTTTCTTTAAAGCCTTAGAAGTGCTTCAAAGACTACGATTTATACGAAGACAATGCATCCCTCCTTTCATGTCTGAATTCTAGGCTCTGTTTACTACTTGTACACTAGACTCATCTGAAGTCCAAGCCTGGAAAAATCTGAAAGGACGTTTGATTCTCTTATCTTTATCCCCATCTTGTATTAGTATGGGGTGGTGATCCGAGACTTCCTTTCTTATGTGTTGAACCGAGACTGTGGAGTGCATTGCAAGCCAATCTTTGCACGCAATTGCCCTGTCTGTCCAGTCAAGACTGACACTTACAAATGAAAAAAAGAGGTCCAATAATATAAACAGATGTTTGGTATCCAAAATTATATTGTATTAATATTACATCATATTTAGTGTAGAATTGCACTGTACAGTACTATTTTTTTTTAAATAAATTAGATACATTGATATAATATATGTATTTATTTTCTCGTAGTATATTACATAAAACTATCCAAAATTAAAAACTATCCAAAATTAAATTACATGAAAAAAGTTAATAATATTAATTTGATCAAAAACTCTATTGAAGAATATACTGAGGAAATAATAAGGAAAATCACACTATTAATCCCTAAACTATATTCAAGTGGTCCCTAAACTTTTTTTTTTAGGCAAAAAATTCTCCAAACAAACCTCAAAAGTGCAAAATTAGTCCTCTAATTTTCCATCCATTTTCCATTATAAAATGCATGTGCAAAGCACATGAGCCACTTGTGAGAGACAAACCCTGCCTTTTCACACACTTTTTTTCCACTCTCTTCTTTACAGGCGTAAATTTGGACTGCCAAGCTTGGCCCAATCACAAAATTTTGGATTTGAGTTGGTTGAGTAATCGAGCAGAGTCAATGTTCCAAATTTAAAGTTTGGTATCCGGCCTTATAATATGGTTATCAAATTGGGCTTGGGTTTTGGGTATCGGGCTTCTAGTTCAAAGCTTAGGCATTGTTTTGGAGCACAAAATTTGATTTTTATTTATTGGATAATTTCAAATTTTGAGTCAAAATAATTTTTTTTTTGCTTAAAATATATTTAATAACCAAAAATAAAACTAATAAGTTATCTTATAATATCTACAAAATATATAATATTACAACCAATAAAGAAATACACATACCATATAATAAAATATTTTTAATAAATTAAATTAAAGTAAAAAAAATAAATTATAAAATTATATCAGACTAGCTAATTAGTATGAACTTTTGATCAACCTGTCGAGTAGCCTAATAGGCAAGGTTTGCACTAAAACTTTAAAGCTTGAACTCAACCCAAAAAGAAATTGGATGAGTTCGGACTTGGACCATATTGGGTTCGAGCTAAATTTGTGCTAGATTTTTTTGGACTAGTTTGATTGGATTTTAGATTTTCAAACTTATTTTCCATTCCTACTTTTTTCCCTTTAAAAATCATAATCACTCATCTCTCTTTGAAATCAAACTCAATACCAAAATCATCCAAATAAAGTTGGGAGAAATTAAAATGAAATGAAACCCAGTACTCTTCTCTCTCCCTTCTCTTTTCACATGTGTTTTACATGTGAAATTCGAATTGCCTAATCTTTTCGTTCATCCTCTCTTGATTTGCAGATCGTCAAGATTAGCTTGATTGCTACGTCAATCTTTTGTTTTTGATGATTCCTCACTCGAAGATTCCAAGGATCTAGCGGTTTTCTCTCTAATTTTTGTGTTTTAAGATTTTAAAATGACTCGACAAGTCACTGAAGTAAGTTTTCATTTTGTTTTCTATTGAAAAAAATCTAAAACCGAATTGAATTTCTAGAAGAACTTGCAATTTGAGTTTGAAGTTTTTGTGATTGACAACTATGGATTTGATTTTGTTTTTATTTCTTTCTTAATTTGTTTTTGTTTTGTTTAAGAATTTCATGGTGGTGAATTATCAAGACCTCCCCGAATCAACATCATCAGAAAATTTGCTTTTCTCTAGCTAATCTTTTACTTATCAAGATCTCTCAAAATCATCATTAGGTAACATTGATTCTCTCAAATCGCTCTCCACCTTCGATGGACATTGTAGAATAGGACCAATGAATCAAAGGATTTAAAGTAGTGGATGAATCAAAGCTCAAGTCCTTGGAGGTAGAGATTCACTATAAGAAAAGTGATCAGTTGCTACTAATTTTAGCGACAAAAATATTGATTTTTAGCTAAATGATATTTTTTCTCACATGCACAAATTTTGTAGCTAATCTTTGAAAAATTGTAGCTAATTCATAGATATTAGCTACTAAATTTTGGTTGTAACTAATTTTTGTAGCAAAAGGTTCCAATATTTTTGGCACTATATTTTTCCCCTTGCAATGTTTAAATTAAATTTTTTTTGCTACCAACAATCAAATTTGTCTCTAATTATAAAAATTAGCTACTAATTAATTCGTGGTAAAATCATACAATTAATAGCTACAAATTTTTTTTATATCTAAAATATTAAATGGTAGAAGAAATTTTGAAACTATCACTTCATACCATTTAAATTTAAATAAAAAAGTTATTTTGCTACAAAATTAAAATTGTCTCTAATTATTAGAATTAGCTACTAATAAATAGTTTGTGGTAAAATTACACAGTTAGAGCATCTTCAATGGTGCTCTTTATTTTAAAAAATATAATTTTTAAAATAAAGAGCATCTTTAATAATTGGCTTCTTTGCACTTATGGTCTTTTATGTTTAGGGTTCTTTACAGACTTAGCATTTATATTTATTTTTTGGCAGTATTGGTCTCATACGTTGACAAAATTAGCATTTATTAGTCTTTTTCATAATTTCGTTTGTATTATATTAATTTACTTCATGTGCAGGTCTAATGTCAGGTGCAAGGTTGACTATAGTTAATTAGTTACTTTTGGTTAGCTACGATTGAGATTAAGTTTGTAGCTGTAGAGAATTAGTCTCGCACCAATTATTACGATCTAACCATGAATTTTTTTTAGCTAAATATGCAACAGCTACAAAAACAATTAATTTGCTACAATAATGACTTGTAACAACTATCACTTTTTTTTGTAGTGATTATCATTAGTTTTCTCAGAAAAGCTAAAAGTCAAATTATGTATATGCCTAACATGGATGCTTTGGGGTTACAACCGAGAGTCTGTCAAAGAGAGATGTGACCAAGAGTGAAAGAAAACAATGAATTTTGCGTAGGAATTTTGTGCGAATAGAAATTAACATTTATTTAAATTTGGTTGTTTCGTTAATATTTATTTCTAAGAAAAAAAGAAAAAGAAAAGGAAATAGTATTTCTATGAGAGAATACGTCTTTAGAGTGAAAATGAGTGTTTCTGTAAAATAAAATAAAAAAACTATACATTTTTATATATATATATTATATTATGGTTTTATACAGTAGAATGACAAAGAAATAAACAGTTTTCATTCTTACCATTCATATTCGTTCATATTCATTCATTTACATTAAACGAGGGAGTGTTCACAAAATTTGTCTGTTATTTTTGGAGAATTTGAAATGCTACTATTTTTTGAAGATAATTGTTGTAGCTTGGAAAATATTCGAGGTTTTCAAAACCATTCAACATCGAGTGGTAGGCAAAAATTGTTTTAAGGCCAAAAAACAAATTCTTGCCTCCACCTTACTAGTTTTTGTTTAATCCTTATTTATATATGTGTATTGATGTTTATATGCTTTGTTTATTAACAATAGAAACTCTATCTGTATTTTTACATTTTGGTTTATTCACACAAATGATCTTGAGTTTGAGCATTAGATGGGGAAAAAATGACATTTTTGTAGAGAATCTCTTCATTCAATTTTCATTAATGATTTGTAATACAAAATAGAGAAAAATATAGAATTCTTTTACACAATGGATAAACCAAATACATGGAAAACTAAAATATTAACAGATGTATTTTGCTTTGGACAGTCCAAAAGGTGAGTCATTCCTTGGGTTTTGTGGTCAACATAAGCATTAAAATGGGAAGATATTTTGAATCAAAGCAGAGCCTCAACATCTTGAATAAATTTCTCTTTGGGATATCCACTGTTTCACACCTTGTTTGACCGAATGTAAGAAAGATAGGCAAATGAATATGTGTGCTGATCCACAGTTGCCAATTTGATGAATGTCTTGGTCAAACCTTTTCGATAAACTCATTTTGTTAGGAAATAGATGAGTCTGAATGTTTGTAAATATTTGGTGAAGAACTTGTCTTGATAAGAATTTGTTGTCTCGGAAGTGGTTGACTTAGCAATTAGCATGGCAGAGAGAAAGACTTGGCATTTTTTAGAGTTGCCTTTCCTTGGGAGTCTGTGAGCTTGTCTCAGCATTCTAAGAGAAAGGGCTTGTCTCATATCATATTGGCTGAGTATATATTAGCTCGGACATTTGTAAGTAGGCTAAATTTTGTTGTGAAGCTTGTCTCAAAATTCTGTGCATTTGTCTCGGAATTTCATGAGCATTTTGCATGGCTCAGTTGGCTTGTGATGCTTGTGTCAGACACAGTTGTCTTGACATTGTTGGTGTTAGACATTGTTGTCTCGGATAGGGTTGCCTCGGCCTGGATTGGCATGCTCAGATTGGCAGCATGCATCATATGTGTGGCAAAATTGTCATTTTTTAACACAACAAAGCTTCTGGACATGTGGGCGGGATAGTCATAGAGGACCTCCATTTTGTGCTTGTTGAGAGAGACCGATTTGTGGTGATTGGTGATGAAGAAAAATAGTATATGAGTAAGAGAAAGAAGAAATATACTGGGATGTCAAAAGACAAAGTTTGCCCTGATGATTTTATACATACTGACATGCTAAACTACGGAATCACAATTGAATAATCTAGGTCTTAATTAATGCACTTTAGTATCCTTTATTCTCACATAGGGGTCTCTACAATTAATTTCAAATTGTTCTTTCTTGTATTTTAATTCTTTTCTAAGTTTTAGTACAATAAAAAATAAAAAAACCAATTCTGAAAAAACCATAAGATGTAAAATTATTAAATGCAACTCCGCTTTTGGATTTAGATCGCTCAATATTGATTCATAAGTGTGTAACATTAGTCAAAAAGTGAATAACATTGTTGCTCAGTTATGAACCAACATTACATGTTATTCATTTATGGGCAATATTGCTCACTTATGGACCAATGTTGCACATTTATCAATCAATATTGAAGGGTATTGCCACTGAGACTTCAAAAAAGGTGTTGCACAGTTAAAAGCCCCGTAAAGATTATTATAGTGATGTATAAAACAATCTTTAGGAGGATGAAAATCTGAACACTCCCCAGTGGGAGAAAGAGCACTAACTCATAATAATAATAAAAAATATATGAAATAATATTATTTTACTGATCTAAATATGTTATTAAGTACATACATGTTCAGTTTTTTATGGTTTGCATTATATTATTAACTTATCCAAAAAATAACTTAAAATTTTACTTGATCATATTTTTCCACAACTCATAATTGAGTGTGCCGCCGGTCTACATATTCATATTGACAAGCTCTACGTTCCTAATGAAATGATCAAAGCCAAATGTTGGCATAAAAAGTAAAATCTAAACCCCTATTTAGTTGATTCAGTCAAGTCCCAGTCAACCTGGTAAAAAATAAAAAATTGAATCGAAACATAGGTCATTACAACTAGGATATTCCCAAAAAGGATAAAATACATAAGAGTTATTTTTTTCTAGTCTTGCATTCCAAAAAATTTAACCTTATCAATAAATTATAGTTTACCTGGAAAAAAATAAAAAAAGAAAGAAAGAGACGAAAACCAATAAACCTAAAAAGTAACAAAAAAAATGTGTTAACCTTTCATGGATTCAATGTCAATGCACAACAACAAAAAGAAGTCATGCATGACAACAAAAAGGGATCATACAGGACCAAGAAGACCTGTCGTATACCAAGTTTTTTGCGACGAGCCAACCCCCTCATGTTATGGGGTCTCAAATTAAATTGGACCTAATATTATGGTCTAAGATCATCATAGTGGATGTCTTTTATGATGGAAAATTATGTCGTGTTAAAACACATGTGACATTAGATGTCACGCAACATTGATCTATATATATATATACACGACAGGCTCCATGTAGGCCCCTCGTATCAAATATCATAAATGATATGGATCTTTAATATGATGTGTCAGACCCGTCATATTAAGTGATATTTACATATGTTTTTAGTTTTTATTATTCACAATCCAAACAAAAATAGTTTAACAAAAGTTCATCACATCTCAAGTGCTATGAAGAGAGAAACCATTGAAATTCTCATAAATTTGTTCAATTTTCATATACTATCTAATATCAAAGGAAACGCATATAAATTCAATTCGTAGAACGATAGAAACTAAATTTTACTTCGTAAGGGAACAAATAAAAAATCATAGTATAAATTCTAAATCTGAAGCATTGAGAAAAGAAAAAAATTATCAATTAGAGAACTAGAAAACAAACAATATTTAAGAAGAAAATGAGATTTCTTTTCTTCTTTTGAAAAAGAAAAAAAGTGAAACATGACTTAAAATTAAACAAAACATGAGGAATTTTCAAACATTTTCATTGATCACTCAACCAATGAACCAATATTGCTGCCAATAACCATTTGAATTAGAAAAAAAAAAAGAACAAAAGAAAAAAAGAAGAAGAGAAAAACCCATATCTCGCATGTGCTGAATATAACTTGTAAGCAATTTGCTAATTAATTCATTAGTGTCAATAGGATTAACACAATTACAAATGGATCACTAATAAATTAATCCACTTGACTAGAACTTCACACCAATTATTATGAACAAGTTATATTAATTTATAAAAATTTAAAATAATAATAAATAAATATGTATTTTAATATATTATAATGTAAAAAAAATAATAACATAATATAAATATTTTATTAAACTAGGTTGTTAGCTCATTTAACACAAATAATAAATAAAAATATATTAGAATTGAAATTTTTAACACGATTAATGAATAAGTTAACATGAACACGACCCACAGCACGAATTGCCACCCGTTGATGAACCCTATAACAACCAGACAGCTAAGTTTTAGGTGGCCTTCCATGGATTTGAGAAATAAATTTCATTGTAGAGAAAAAGAAAAATATTTCTTTTATTTTATTTTTAAAATTTTTTCTTTCTTTCCCTAGAAAAAAAAAAATAGAAGAATTTTGAAGAGAAAGAAAAAAAGAAAAAACATGAAAAAGTGGTTATCGTACTTGTCTGAGGCGATCAAGACCAAAAGAGTACCGGAGTCGAAACAATCATGGTCCAATTTGGGAAGCTATTATTTGAAGGAGGTAGTTTCGAGGCACAGCAGAGCTAATGGTCGATGGAGATGATACGAGTCTCGCATTTAGTAGCATGTACCAAGTAGGCCACATCAACATGTTTCTAAGATAAGTAAGGAGATATTTTCCCAGAAATTCAGTTCCATATATATACATACATACAAATTATTTAATTAAGAAGCACAGTAGTACATTTTTTTTCTGCAATTCTTAAGCACTGTTCAAAGGCCTCCCAAGGTAGGCCTATTGAAAGTCTAAGCCTATGGCAAACTGCAATATTTTTTTCTAGGCAAGAACAAAATTTTTTGAATTGCTTGGGATTGGGAATGTGAAATCTATCTAATGATGGAGGTGCAAAAACACGGTGATCAGGAGGCGAAGAAAGAGAGAAAGTATAATCAGCTCCAACTAATAAACACACGGCAAGCATTGTTAACATTCCGATTATCATCAACTCTACCTTACTCACAAATTTATCCACCTTAGTCTCGCCCATAATTGAAAACTTAGCGTTTTAGGACTTCCAAAACTTGTAGAGCTCATTTAACTCTTTATTTTGCGATACCCATTATATATTAGAAGTTAAAGATTCTCAAATAATCATTTTTTCATTGTTAATTATAAAGAGATTTGCTTGTTCTTAATTACGAAGAGTCGTGACCTTATTTTGAAGTCAATGGCCTTTTGTTAAAAGTGGAGGGTATATGATCTCTCCCTTATTTAATAGGTGTTATTTAGAATTTCTCATTTCTTTATTTCTTTTTCTCTTTTAGTTATTTAATTCATTCGAAAATTTAGTCATGCAAACAAAGGGAGTGGGGAACCTAATGTTTTTGGGAGAAGGCAGTTAGCAATTAAATTATGCCATAATTAAAGGCAAAAACTTCCTTTTTAAAAAAAAATATATATATATATATAAATTAAAATAAATTTAGAGGGTAATTTGAAACAAATTAAGATCATAGTACGAGTCACCAATTTTGCTTCCCATATCTTAATAAGATATAACATGTTAATAGTTGACTAATTAATATAACTTTTTTTTTTCGGTAAATGACTAATTAATATAACTGGTACATATAAATGTATATAATTAAATCCAGTACTAGTAATTAATACTTGTCGTTTGGTATAATACTGAAAAAGTGGAAAAAAGAAAATGGAGGAATGGAAGATGTTTAGATTTTTTGGTATAGAGCGAGAAAGGAAAGGATGAAAAGTTGAAAATTAAACATTTTATCCAAAAGGTTTCCTCCTAAAGTGGGAGGATCGGAGGAAGGAAAATTTTCCTTCATCTCTTTTATATTTCTATTCATGCATTTTCATTTTTAAGCAAGTATCTTCATTTTTATTTATTCTTCGAACTCAAGTTTTTTTATTTTTTTGTTCTTTTCATTATATCTGGCATGTCTTTTATTCTCCTTAAATTTTTATTTTTATTTTTACATATAATATCATATATTTTATTTTTTAAATTAATATTTTTATATTTATTTTATTTATATTTAAAAAACAGTAAAATAAGTTTTTCTTTTGTTTGGAAACAACTTTAATATATCCAAAGTGATATGAGATAGGATCCTGGGAGCACCAAAATAGGTCTCCTTGGACCAATGAAAAAGTACAGAATCCAAGATTGTTCGAATAGATATGGGATCTGAGATTGCTTGAATGGGTTTGGGACCCTACAACGAGTCCAGAACACGAGACCATTTGAATGGGTTCAAGAACATTCGAATGAATTTGGGATCTAAGGTAGCTTAAACGATTTTAGAACCCAAGAGTAACTGTACATGTTTAGGATCCAAGATTGCCTAAACGGGTCTAGATCCTATGATTGACTAATTGGTAACAAATGGCACTTGGATCGGAACTTGTAATTGTGTTTAGGGACCTAAACCACATCACCCGATCGGGACAGAGAACTGGGATTGTCCAAATGGGATAGAAACCCAAAACCGACCGATTGGGTCTAGATCTTGGGATTGGCTCAATAAGTTTGAGATCTCAGATCATCCGAATAGGCCTGGGACTCGTGATCTCCCAAACGGCACCGGTATTGAGATCCATGATTGTTCGTCCAAGAGCCAATTCTAGGATTACTTTAACGGGACCAAGATTATGGGTCGTCCAAATAGGTTATGAATCCATAGTGTTAGTATTTAATCCTGAATTAATGTGATTTATTACTGATTAATGTTTTCAGTGTTTTCCTCTTTTAAGTGAAACGGTGCGTTGCTGAAGTCTGTTGGTTTCTGAGTTGTCTACGATGCGATGCTTCCACATGGTTGTTTCTGAGCCTTCGAATTTGGTCGATACACTGTTTCAGATATATTGTTTGTCCTCTCTTGAAACCGCATTGATCGATTCAGTTTCTAGGGTTTTTAGAGAGAGGTTAGAGAGAGAGACTCTGATTTTTGTATTCTCTGTAATTCGTTTGTTCTTCTTCTTCTTCTTCTGTGTGTTTGTAATATTCTGAGTGTTGTGTGAGAGATTTACTGAGTGTAAATCATTCTGTGTGGCTGATTCGTTTGAGGTTGTGTATCTGTGTGAGGTTTTATTGTGTGTAGAACGTATTTAGGTTGTACTGTTCAAGAACTTCTTCGAGATTATAGCATATACTCCGTTACCGGAGCACCGTGGATGTAGATAGAGTTGACTCTGTTGAACCACGTAAAAATCCTTGTGTCTGATTTTATCTTCTATTTTTATTTCTGGTGCAAATTATTTTTATGTTTATGCTATTTTCTTTAACATTTGGTATCAGAGCCTGTTCTTTATATGTTCTTGTATTTCTGCTTTATTTTGGTTCCTGTGTTTTCTGTCGAAGGGTTTTTTCTTTTAATCTGAGAAGGCTCTGCAGTGGAAACGCTGTAGGTCCGTAAAGATTAACGGCTTAAATCTTTCTTGAAAATTGAATTTGTTCTCTTGTATTTTCTCTTGGACGTGTCCTCGTCTCTTGAAGTCTACTTGTCGGATCATCGTCTATTTTGGAAGAAAACCGTTGGTTTTACTTATTCTTTAAAGATCCATAGAGCCTCTGCCTTCTTTCTTTTGTGTCTGTGTGTTTGTCCCCTTAGGAAATTAAAAGTTTCTTTAAAGAATTTTTCCTAGACCCGGTTTTTTACCATAGACTGGAGGTCCTGGTTTTCTTTGAGAGGACGAGAGCTACTGGATCAATCTTTCTAGATTGATCAGTTTCTGTTCTTCCTTTACTGTGTGTATTGAATAATTTGTTTATTCTGCCTTTATGCTTACTGTGTGTTAAATAATTTGCTTATTTTGTTTAATGTTTACTGTGTGGTGAATAATTCATTTATTTTGGTTTCTTCGTGTTACTAAGTGCTGTTTTACTGGTTCATCCTATTTATCTTTTACTCAATCTTTTTGTCACTCTATTACTATCATGTTTGCCAAAGTGGAAGTTGAGATTTTTGATGGTAAGGGAGATTTTCTTCTGTGGAGAAGAAAAATGAAAGCAGTTTTAGTCTAAATGAAAGTGGCCAGAGCCATTGATGGCAATTACATCTCTGGGACAGACGACACTAAAAAGGTAGAAATGGATGAAATTGCGTTTTGTACAATCATTCTGCATCTGTCTGATAATGTACTTCGAAAAGTGAATGAGGTAAAATCTACTACTGAACTTTGGGCTAAACTTGAATCTCTGTTTCTTACTAAATCCTTGCCTGATTGTGTTCGTTTATTGGAAAAAAAATTTAGTTTTAAAATGGAAGCTAGTAAAAATCTTGAGTTTAATCTTGATGGCTATAATCGTTTAATGCTTAGTCTTACTAACTGTGGTGAAAAATTTTCTGAAGAACATTACTCTGTTATATTGATTAATTCTCTGCCTGAATCCTTTAGAGATGTGAAATATATAATAAAGTACGGTAGAGATACTCTCACTTTAGATTCTGTTTCTAATGCCCTTAGATCTAGAGAAGCAGAGGTTAAAAATGAATTCAAAAATGAAAATCTATTTGTGAGAGGAAGACCTTTTATTAAAAATGGCAATTTTAATAAGAACAGGTTCAATTCTAGGAGTAATTCTAAACAAAGATTAGGAAATAACTTCAATAATCAAAATAATAGGAAAGGTAGTAACAGTAATCGTCTCTGTTACTACTGTAAGAAACCTGGTCATTTAATTAAAAACTGCTATAAGAAAAAGAGAGATGAAAATGAAAAAGGCCAGAATCTAAATGATGGTACCAATAAAAGTATCTCTGGTGAATTGTCTACTGCCTCTTCTGAACCTTCTTTTTGTGAAGTTTTAATGGTTTCTTCTGTTAATACTGATTTAGAATGGGTGCTAGATTCTGGATGCTCTTTTCATATGTGCCCTGATGTTAATTCCTTTTATGATTACTCTGGATTAAATACTGGAAAAGTTATGTTAGGAAATAATGTTTCTTGTGATATAATTGGTATTGGTAGTATCAGACTTAGATTGCATGATGGATCGGTTAAATCCTTAACTAATGTGAGACATGTACCTAGTCTGAAAAGGAACCTTATTTCTATTGGCATGCTAGATGAATGTGGTTATGTCTGTAAGACTGAAAATGGTAAGATGAAAATTAATAAAGGCTCTTTAACTGTAATGAGAGAAATTAAAAGAAATGGACTTTATATATTGCTTAGTAATACCTGTGATGACTATCTTAACTCTACTGTGAATGATTCTGTTGATAATACTGTGTTATGGCATCAAAGATTGGGTCATATGAGTGAGAAAGGATTGTATTATTTGAATAAAATGAATGTTTTTGGTAAATATAAGATTAGCAAGCTGGATTTCTGTGAAAACTGTGTGTTAGGAAAACAGCATAGACTAAGTTTCAATGTTAGTTCTAATCGTGCTAAATCTGTGCTTGAATACATTCATGTTGATCTGTAGGGTCCCTCTAGGATTCAAACTCAAACTGGCAAATACTATTTTATGTCCATTGTTGATGACTGCTCTAGAAAAGTCTGGATAAGTCTCTTAAGAACCAAAAATGAATCTTTTTCTAAATTTAAAGAATGGAAAACCTTAGTAGAAAACCAAGTAGGTAACTCTGTCAAAGTTCTTAGAACTGATAATGGTCTTGAATTCTGTAATAAGGAGTTTGATGATTTTTGCACTAATAATGGCATTATGAGACATAGGACTGTTAGACATACTCCCCAACAGAATGGGGTTGCAGAACGTATGAATAGGACCTTATTAGATAAGGTAAGATGTATGTTAATCTCTTCTGGTCTACCTTCTCTGTTTTGGGGTGAAGCTGTCATGACTGCTGCCTATCTAGTAAATAGGTCTCCCTCCTCTGCCCTAGAGTTTAGTACCCCTGAATTTATTTGGTCTGGAAAGGTCCCAGACTATAGCAAACTAAGAGTCTTTGGCTGTGCTGCTTATGCACACCAGACTGTAGGCAAGCTTGAACCTAGAAGCCAAAAGTGTGTCTTTTTAGGTTACCCTCAGGGTGTAAAAGGGTATAGGCTATGGGATAAGGAAAGTCAAGATTTTAAGGTCATCATTAGTAGAGATGTCATTTTTGATGAAAGTAATATGCCTTGTAAAAGGGTTGGTCAGGGTGAGCCTGAGTTAGAAGGTCAAAACAGCAAGCCTACTAGACAACTTGAGCTATTCTCCGAGGTGGAGAAC
Source organism: Ochetophila trinervis (assembly GCA_003254975.1). Lineage (NCBI taxonomy): Eukaryota > Viridiplantae > Streptophyta > Magnoliopsida > Rosales > Rhamnaceae > Ochetophila > Ochetophila trinervis. Next base: position 40,010 of record QANX01002087.1, on the reverse strand, counting down.
ACCTTGAGTAATCCCTCTGATTCTCCTAAACTTACCCCTGAATTAACTGAATTAGATGAGTCCACTGGTTTAGAATCTCATAGTCAATCTAAGAGTTTCCTAGAGAGTGAAAGTGACCCTGGCTCTAATTCTAAGGAAATAGTAACTCCAGGATATCTTCTTACTAGAGATAGAGCTAAGAGAAAAATAATTCCCAATAAGAGGTTAGCCTTTGCGGATTATATAGCTTATGCTTTTGTTACTTTCTTAGAACTTTCTGATTCTGAACCTAAGACTTACTTAGAAGCCATTAAGTCTAAGCAGTTTGAAAAATGGAAGGAAGCTATGGTTGAATAGATGAAATCTCTTCACCTAAATAAAACTTGGGACTTAGTTAAACCTTCTGATCAGCAGAGGGTAGTGGAGTGTAAGTGGATCTATAAAGTAAAAGAATGAGTCTCTAGTGAAGAACCTGTTAGGTTTAAAGCTAGACTAGTAGCCAAAGAGTTCACTCAGGTTGAGGAGGTTGACTACAATGAGATTTTTTCTCCTGTAGTCAAATATACCACCATTAGAACTGTTCTAGCTTTAGTTACCCAATTTGACTGGGAATTAGAACATATGGATGTTAAGATTGCCTTCTTGCATGGTGACTTAGAGGAAGTTATCTATATGAGACAGCCAGAGGGTTTTAAGGTCAAGGAAAGGGACATTGAGCTTGTTTGCCTTTTAAGGAAGTCCCTGTATGGTCTTAAGCAATCACCTAGGCAGTGGTATAAACGGTTTGATTCTATTGTCATTAAATTTGGTTTTGTTAGAAATCAATTTGATACTTGTTTTTATTTTAAGGATTTAATGACTGATAAAACTGTGTATTTACTTCTGTATGTGGATGATATGTTGTTGGCAGGTCCAAATCTTTCTGTTATTCAAAATATTAAAGAATTATTGAAATCTGAGTTTGAAATGAAAGATTTGGATTGTGCTAAGAAAATTTTGGGTATTAATATAGAAAGGAATAGAACTAATGGCACTATGAAACTGTCTCAATCTTCTTATTTGAAAAAAGTTGTTTCTAAATTTTCTATGAATGGATCTAAACCTGTGAATATTCCTCTTGGTGGTCATTTTAAACTTTCTTGTGAACAATGTCCTCTTACTGATTTTGAGAAAGAAGATATGCTTTCTGTACCTTACTCTAATGCTATTGGTTCTATTATGTACTCTATGCTCTGCACCAGACCTGATTTAGCTTTCTCAATTAGTGTCTTGAGTCGTTATATGTCCAATCCAGGGAAAGGTCACTGGGAAGCCATGAAATGGCTTCTCAGGTATTTAAAGAAAACTGAAACAGAGGGCTTAGTGTCTAAACGAAATAATTCTGGAGTTGAGTTACTTGGTTTCATGGATTCTGACTTTGCAGGTGATAGAGATAATCGTAAATCTATCTCTTCTTACATGTTTACCTTATGTGGAAGCTGTGTTTGCTGGAAATCACATCTGCAGTCTGTAGTAGCTCTGTCTACAACAGAAGCTGAGTATATAGTTGCAACTGAAGCTGCTAAAGAAGCAGTTTGGTTAAAAGGTTTGTTAGAAGAGCTAAAAGTTTTAACTCATGAGGTAATGTTATTTTCAGATAGTCAAAGTGCTATTCATTTATGTAAAAATCCTGTATTTCAGGAGAGATCAAAACACATTCAAGTTAGATTTCATTTCATTAGAAATTTAATCTCTGATCATGTTTTTAGCATTAATAAGATTTCTACAGACCTTAATCTAGCTGATATGGGAACAAAATTGCTTCCAGTGGGAAAATTTAATACCTGCAAGAAGTTGCTCCAAATTGGAGCTAACTAATTTTCTGTTATAATCTGTGTGATGATGTTTTTGAGTGTATGCTATAATGTTTTGAGAAGTTTGTAGTGATTCAGGATTAGGTGGAGATTTGTTAGTATTTAATCCTGAATTAATGTGATTTATTACTGATTAATGTTTTCAGTGTTTTCCTCTTTTAAGTGAAACGCTGCGTTGCTGAAGTCGGTTGGTTTCTGAGTCGTCTGCGATGCGATGCTTCCACGTGGTCGTTTCTGAGCCTTCGGATTTGGTTGATACACTGTTTCAAATATATTGTTTGTCCTCTCTTGAAACCGCTTTGATCGATTCAGTTTCTAGGGTTTTTAGAGAAAGGTTAGAGAGAGACACTCTGATATTTGTATTCTCTGTAATTCGTCTGTTCTTCTTCTTCTTCTGTGTGTTTGTAATATTCTGAGTGTTGTGTGAGAGATTTACTGAGTGTAAATCATTCTGTGTGGCTGATTTGTTTGAGGTTGTGTATCTGTGTGAGGTTCTACTGTGTGTAGAACGTATTTAGGTTGTACTGTTCAAGAACTTCTCTGAGATTATAGCATATACTCCGTTACCAGAGCACCGTGGATGTAGACAGAGTTTACTCTATTGAACCACGAAAAATCCTTGTGTCTGATTTTATCTTTCTATTTTTATTTCTGGTGCAAAGTTATTTTATGTTTATGCTATTTTCTTTAACACATATAATCTCTGGAATGGGTATTACTCAATTTTTTTTAACTTAAATGTTTTATTTTTCTTTTACAAAAAAAAAAGAATGATAAAGTAAAAAAAAAATTAACTAAACAAACCAGAAAGACAAAACAAACAAAAAAAGAGGGTACGATTAAAATAAGAAGAGGAATATATGAATAGATAAATATAAATTAAGGAATAAAAATCGTAAGTAATGAATGAAAAGAAAGATATCAATAATTCAATTGCTTAGAAAAATAAAAACAATTGAGATATATTACTTTGAGTTAAAAAATAATTGGAAGAAATTTTTCTTTTTTTTTTTTGACAAAAATTAAGAAGACCTGAATTACTAGAAAGTTTAATCCCCGCAACCTCCAAAACCTAAGCCGACTATATTAATTAGTAAAAATGAATAGAAAACAAAACAAAACAAAACAATCACCTAAATCCAAAGAAAGTTGAGAAAGAAAATTTACCACATACTAGTTAAAAAAGGAAATTGATTGTTTTTTATCGAGTATTCTCATCATAGTTATACTAATCATATTAGCAATACTATTTTTAAATAAAAAATAATTAATAAATGACAATTTTATAAATGAATGATGATAAATTTTAAACAATTATAATGTTTTCTTTCCTTTCCATTCTTCTCAAACAGAGGATCAAAAACTATTTTCCGTCCTTTATGCTATACTAAACAAGATGAGGGAAAGATAAAAAAATTTTGATCCTTCCACTTTTCCATCTCCCATTTCTTCTCCATCCTCCCTACTTTCAATCCTCTCTACCAAACATAAGCTTAGTCAATTTTTTTAAATTTGAATGAAAATTTAATACAGTAATAATATCAACGTGTTTAGTTTATTTAAAAAATAATAATTACAAAAATCGTACCATGCACTTCCATTATGCACTAAATATTATACACTATTAATACACGTTGGATATTTTAATGTTATGAATGAAAAATTGTGTTCTTTTGAAGTTGAAAATTTAATCGTTTTAAATTGAATAGTTATAAGTCCATTAGTTAAATGGCTGTATTTTTATGAAGAGTTACACTGTTTTTGAAATAGTGCGACTTTTTATGGAGTTGTATCACTTCGTGAAAAGGTATCTAAGTGTGTGTGTGTGTGTGTATATATATATATATAGAATTCTAATAAGGTTTTGAATATAGACTTTATATGTACATGTACACATATTTGGTTTGCTTGAACCCAAGTATGTGGTGCTTTAACTTGGATTATTGGTTGATATATCTAGGAAGACAGACACTTATAGAACTTCAAGCACTGAGAATGAGTGAAGTTATATGGACATTGCTACTAGCAAGCCTCAGCCAAATTTGTTCATCTTTTCTTAAATTTACATCTTTATTTATTGTTTTAATATATGTGACATTACAAGAAATTAAAACCATTTGATACTAGCAAGCCTCAATCATATTTGTTCATCTGTTTTATACTCATTTGGATTTCTTATTTTGATTATTCATATAATTGTTCCATTTTTCCAACAATCATAAGACAGAATTCAATTGAACAATCTATGAATTATACGACGAAAATAATGTGAAGCACTAGTAGTCAAAATCTGATAGAAAGATCAATGAACTGTAATTAATATTTGTTTTGCTGGTATCTATCATTGATTGAGAGCTATGGGCTCTAACTGCTTTCAAGATTATGTAAGTTTTATACTTAATTAATAGTCAGACATATTCGGTAAAGATTACTGTGAGATGATATAGCTCGTACAAGAATTTTGAAATATTTTTGGCATTTTCAAATTGAATTAGTTTGATGCCCGTATCAGCGCTTCCTCACTGTGTTCATAGTCTGTGTTATGTTGAAGATGATATTCGATATGGTGTGGTGTGGTCACACGACTAATGGAATGGTGCAAAACAGTGGAAATGGTTTTGCTCTCAGCTTAAGTTTAGCTTCTTGTCTAAATGAGAGCAATATTAATGAAAAAAAGAGCAAAAAAAAAATTGGAAAAGGAAGTTCTCAGTTGCTGCTGGTGGCTTTACCAAGGCTTATAAAAACATAGTGTTTTTTAGAAAATTCCTGATTAAAGGGATTTGTTATCTCAATTTTTTATAGATTAAATTGATGGTTTTTCATTGTGTACTTTTCTTTTGTTTGATATCACTTTGAAACTCTATAGGGGCCTTTAGCAACATTTTTTTTCCCAGTGAAAGCCCTTAGCTTCATTCTTAATAATGCAATGCTCTATTCATTTTTGGCTATAATGATGTGGGCATCGAGCACTCTTCTAGCATGGATGTTCGTGATGAAGATATTGTGCTGCCAAGTGGACCAGTGACGCATTCTCGAGCTAAGAAGATCAAAGCAGGAATGCTTCGACTTGTGAAAAGAATACTTGATGAAGATCGATTCAGGTATCCAAATGATTCAAACACTTTTATGAGGCCGAATGAAGATTTAAGCATGATATCCAAGCAAAGAATGAAGGTGATAATGTTGCTCGGGAGTTGTAGAGACGAAACGACGTCATTTTAAAAACAAGCATTTTATAATGGCAGTTTTATAATTTTTACTATTTTCGGATTATAATGGCAGTTTCGTAATTATTGCATTTCTTGATTATAATGGCAGTTTTGTAATTATTGCTATTTTCGGATTATGTTTATTTAGGGTTAGTTTTAAGCCTTATGATTATTTTCCTAATTATTTTATGGTCTAGATTGATTCTTAACATAACCATAATCTCTATATAAGGGGGAGGTTACTAGTTTGTAAAAAAGAACTTTGATTATTGATTATTTAGAATCTACTATTGTTTTCAACAAGACTTGTGTATTCCAAGTGAGGATAGTTCTTCTTCTACTTGTTGCATTGGGAATTAATCTTCTTATCAAAGGTATTTACTTTGTGCCGAATTTCAATTTCATTCTTTGCCTTCTAATTAGTGTTGTTAGATATACTTGATATCTAGAGGTGCTATAGGGATCATCTTGTGTGTTGGGATTACAGTTTCTTTAAGCTTGAGGTTCCACATCATTTGGTATCAGAGCAAGACTAAGATAAATTCCTATTTATCTTGTTCTTTTTTTTATCTTTTTAGAGTCTTTGATTAGCTTGTTGTTTTTTGTGTTTTTTTTTTTGTTCTTGAGTTCTTCGTGTTCTTCATTGTTCTTGGTGTTTTAATACCAAAAAGAAAATCGTAAAAAAAAAATCGTACAAAACAAAAAAAAATCGTACAAAAAAAAAGAAGCAGAAAAAAGAAAAATCTGATTATATATACAAAAAATTTATATATATTGAAAGTTGGAATATTGAGATTGGTTACTTGAATATTAGGAAAGTTACTTATTCCTAATTGATTTCTGATTTTTTATTCCATATTTCCTACTTTTCTAATTTATTTGTTTCTTATTCTCATAGTTTCTTATTTTCTTACTTTCCTATTCTATTTTTTTTTTTGTTTCCAATTCNTTCTAAATTTCTTTAGTTTCCTATTTTCTCATTGTGTTGATTTTATAGAGTAATTATTATTTGTTTCATTACTCTTTTGTCCTTTTCTTTTGTGCCAATTTTGCTCTAGAATTGAACTTGCTTTTATTGTTAGGTTTTAATTTTGAAATTTGCTATTTTAGTTTTATATTTTTGTTTAAGATAATTGGTTCTGAAGTGCAACTTGGTGAACAAGATTTGAGTGATGAGCATAAAGAGGGTAAAAGCCAAATTTATGTGAAACATGAAGTTTACCATTGTTGAGTTAAACACGAAAAGAAGTGTGTAAGAATGTCTAAAAGAGACGGGAATGGATTTTCTACTTCGGAAGAATAGCAAGTGGCAACACCGGATCCAAAGCTCTTACGACATTTTGAGGGTGAGTATAGAATGATGGAAGAGAGATTGACTTCAAGGATGAAAGAAACATTGAAATCTATGATGTATGAGATGATGGAGCAAATGAGGGAGATGACCATGGCCATGTCCAATACTACTAGAAGGGAAGGAACACAACCCAGGAGACAAGAAGTAATTGTTTCTGATAAAGACGAATATGAAGTCCAAACTGTAAGATAAGACCTAGGAGAGAGGAGCCAAGAGGAGGAAGGGATGACAACCTAAGTTCGATTAAGATGCACATTCCACCATTCATGGGAAGAAGTGATGCCGAGGCATACTTGGAATGGAAAAAGAAGGTAGAGTTAATATTTGATTGTCATAATTACTCTAAGGAGAAAAAGGTTAAACTAGCCGCAATGGAGTTCACCGACTATGTTCTAGTTTGGTGGGAGCAACTTATACAGTCTAGGAGGAGATATCGAGAAGATCCGATCTCAACTTGGGATGAAATGAAGAAAATTATGAGGAAGAGGTTTGTACCATCCTATTACTATAGAAAGCTTCATCAAAAGTTGAAGAGACTCATACAAGGGTCTAGGTCCGTAGAGGAGTATTACAAAAAGATGGAGATGATTATGATAATGGTCAACATTGAAGAGAATAGAGAAGCTACAATGGCAAGATTTCTAAGTGAGATGAACAAAGATATTGCCAAGGTGATTGACCTACATCCATATGTAGAAATGGAAGAAATGGTCAACATGGCTATTAAAGTGGAAAAGCAATTGAGAATTGAAGGGTCATCAAAAGGGTTTTCAAGCTTCAATTCGAAGTGGTGTTCCAATTCGAAGTGGGACAAGTATGACGACAAGAAGAGAGAGAAGAACTTGGAGACCAAAGATAAAATTGGAGATGCATCCAAGTTCAAGGATAAGAGTGCCAACCCAACAAGAGGTACTTCTAATCCTAACACTTCCATTACTTCTAAACATAAGAAAATAAAATGTTTTAAATGTCAAGTGTTTGGGCATATTGCTTCTGAATGTCCAAATAGGAAAACTATGTTGATGAGGGGTAATGAAGTAATGTCGGAGTATGAGTCCGATGAGAAAAGACCACCATTAGAGTATGATTCTAGTGAGGATGAGGATGTAGAGTAAACCGTAGTTGGAGAGTCCCTAGTAATTATGAGGGTTTTAAAATTGAAGATGAAAGATGAGGGACTAGAACAAAGGGAGAATATTTTTCACACTAGATGTTTTGTGGGTGGTAAAACATGTAGTTTAATCATTGATGGGGGTAGTTGTGCTAATGCTGCTAGTACTACTTTGGTTGAGAAGTTGGGACTAGTATGTGAAAAATACCCTAACCCTTATAGGTTACAATGGTTGAATGATAGAGGGCAGATTAAGGTAAATAAGAGAGTGAAAGTTGCATTTTCTATTGGAAAGTATAGTGATGAGGTTTTGTGTGATGTAGTACCTATGCAAGCGGGGCATATTTTGTTCGGTAGACCATGGCAATCCGATAGGAGGACTATCCATGAAGGTTTTAAGAATATGTATTTTTTTCAGTACAATGGAAAGAAAGTCACACTTGCACCCTTATCTTCGAAAGAGGTGTATCTTGAACAATTGAAACTATCCAAAGTTTCCCATGGAAATTTGGAAAGTGAGGCAAATAAATGAACTGAGTGTAAAGAGGCCAAGAGTGAAAAGAATAAAAATAAAGGCCCAATGGAGAGTGATTGCACTAGTAATAAAGAGGAAAGTGCAAAAGAGAAAAGTGAGAAGAGTGAAAAGAAAAAGAGTTTTTATGCGAAAGAGAGAGAAATCAAAAGTGCATTCTTAGGCAACAAAGCAATACTGTTGGTGAGGTTTCGAGAGTTTTGCTTTGTAAAACTAACCTTAACCCCTATTTGCCTAGTGTTTTTGTCTCTTTATTACAGGATTTTGATGATGTTTTTCAATTGAAAGGTATTGAGCACCAAATAGATTTTGTGCCTGGAGCAAGCATTCCAAACTGACCAGCCTGTCGTAGCAATCCCGAGGAAACGAAGGAGTTACAAAGGCAAGTGGAGGAGTTGCTAGCAAAGGGTCATGTTAGGGAGAGTATGAGTCCTTGTGCTATACCGGTCTTATTGGTACCCAAGAAGGATGACACATGGAGGATGTGTGTTGATTGCCGAGTAGTGAATAAAATAACGGTAAAATATCGTTATCCCATTCCTAGGTTAGATGATATGCTTGATGAATTGCATGGGGCTTGCTTATTTACTAAGATAAATTTAGAAAGTGGATACCATCAAATTCGGATGAAACAAGAGGATGAGTGGCAAACTGCTTTTAAAACAAAATATGATTTATATGAATGGATGGTTATGCCTTTTGGGTTAACTAATGCTCCTAGTACATTTATGCGATTAATAAACCATGTTTTAAGGGAATTTCTAGGAAAATTTGTGGTTGTATATTTTGATGATATTTTGATATATAGCAAAAGTTTAGATGACCATGTGATGCATGTTAGCCAAGTGTTAGATGTGCTTAGAAAAGAGAAATTATATGCTAACCTTAAAAAGTTCACATTTTGTATAGATAGGTTTGTTTTTCTTGGTTTTGTTGTGAGTGCACAGAGTGTTGAAGTAGATGAAGAGAAGATCAAGGCTATTAAGGAATGGCCTACACCTAATAACGTGTCTGAGGTAAGAAGTTTTCATGGTTTAGCTGGCTTTTATAGAAGGTTTGTGAAGGACTTCTCTACCATAGCTGCTCCTTTGAATGAGATGGTCAAAAAGGAGGTAGGTTTTAAATGGGGTAAGGAACAAGAACATGCGTTTCAAACTTTAAAAGATAAGTTATGTTCTGCTCCTATTCTTGTTTTACCTAATTTTGATAAGATGTTTGAGGTTGAATGTGATGCTTCTGGGATTGGTATAGGTGCTGTTTTGATGTAGGAAAAACGTCCCATTGCATACTTTAGTGAGAAGCTAAATGTAGCTCAACTCAAGTACTCGACGTATGACAAGGAGTTGTATGCACTATTTCGTACCTTGGAGGTGTGGCAACATTACTTGCTTCCAAAGGAGTTCGTGATTCATACCGATTATGAGTCTCTCAAACACATCAAGGGACAAGGAAAGCTCAACAAGAAGCATGCAACGTGGGTTGAGTTCATAGAGACTTTTCCATATGTGATATGCTACAAGCAAAGTAAGGATAATGTAGTAGCTGATCCATTATCTCGAAGGTATGTTCTCATAACTACATTAATTTCTAAGTTGTTAGGTTTTGAGCAATTGAAAGACATGTACACAAGTGATTCCGATTTTAAGGATATTTATGTTGCATGTGAACAAGGTGCATTTAATAAGTTCTATAGACATGATGGTTTTCTATTTTGTGGTTCAAGAATTTGTGTGCCTAATTGCTCCATTAGAGAATTGCTTGTTAGAGAATCACATAGTGGTGGTTTAATGGGTCATTTTGGTCTGCACAAGACTTTAGATGTTTTAATTGAACACTTTTATTGGCCACATGTGAAAAGGGATGTTCAAAGAATTTGTTCTCAATGTATTGCATGTAGACAGGCCAAGTCTAAGTCTATGCCACATGGGTTATATACACCTTTGCTTATTCCTAATGAGTCTTGGGTTGATATATCCATGGATTTTGTCATTGGGTTACCTAGAACTAAGAAGGGTAGGGATAGCATATTTGTGGTTGTTGATAGATTTTCTAAAATGGTGCACTTTATTGCATGTCATAAGACTGATGATGCTATAAATATTGCTGACTTGTAGTGAGGTTGTAAGATTGCATGGAGTGCCTAGAACTATTGTGTCTGATAGGGATGTGAAATTTTTGAGTCACTTTTGGAGAGTTTTGTGGGGTAAGTTAGGTACTAAATTGTTGTATTCTACTACTTGTCTTCCACAAACCGATGGTCAAACAGAGGTAGTTAATAGGACTCTAGGCACTTTGCTTCGTGCTATTGTTGGTAAGAATTTGAAAACTTGGGAAGATTGTTTACCTTTTGTTGAATTTGCATATAATAGAAGTATTCATTCTTCTACAGGTTTTTCACCATTTAAGATTGTGTATGGTTTTAATCATTTAACTGTGTTGGATTTGATGCCCTTACCTTTGAGTGAAATTGCTAGCTTAGATGGATAGAAAAAGGAGGACTTTGTTAAAACTATACATGAGAAGGTGAGGTTGCAAATTGAGAAGCGTAACCGTCTAATCGCTCAAAGAGAAAATAAAGGGTAAAAGTAAGTGATTTTTGAACCAGGAGATTGGGTTTGGGTACACATGAGGAAGGAAATGTTTCCTAGCCAAAGGAAGTCTAAATTGGATGCTAGAGGCGATGGGCTTTTTCAAGTTTTCGAGAGGAACAATGACAATGCATACAAGATTGATCTTCCATGTGAGTATAATGTGTCTGCATCATTCATTGTTGCTGATCTTTCTCCTTTTGACATTGATGCAGATTCGAGGACGAATCTTTTTTAGAAGGGAGAGAATGATGTGGGCATCGAGTGCTATTCTAGCATGGATGTTCGTGGTGCAGATATTATGTTCCAAATTTACCAGTGACGTGTTCTCAAGCTAAGAAGATCAAAGCGGGAATGCTTGGACTTGTGAAGAGAATACTTGATGAAGATCGATTCAAGTATCCAAATGATCCAAACACTTTTATGATACCTAATGATGATTTAAGCATGATATCCAAGCAAGGAATGAAGGTGGTAATGCTGCTCGGGAGTTGCAGAGACGAAACTACGTCATTTTAAAAACAAGCATTTTATAATGGTAGTTTCGTAATTTTTATTATTTTCGGATTATAATGGTAGTTTCGTAATTATTGCATTTCCGGATTATGTTTATTTACGGTTAGTTTTAAGCCTTAGGATTACTTTCTTAATTATTTTATGGTCTAGATTGATTCTAACATAACCCTAATCTCTATATAAATGGGAGGTTACTAGTTTGTAAAAAAGAACTTTGATTATTGATTATTTAGAATCGACTATTGTTTTCAACAAGACTTGTGTGTTCCAAATGAGGATAGTTCTTCTTCTACTTGTTACATTGGGAATTAATCTTCTTATCAAAGGTATTTACTTTGTGGCAAATTTCAATTTCATTCTTTGCTTCTAATTAGTGTTACTAGATACACTTAATATCTAGAGGTGCTATAGGGATCATCTTGTGTGTTGGAATTACAGTGTTTTTAAGCTTGGGGTTCCGCATCAATACCTTTTATTTTCCATGGAGGTAATGAAGGTTTTATCTTTATTTTTGTTCCATTTTGACCCCATAACTGAGAAAATTGAGACTTTGATCATGAAAGGTGTGTCAGTGAGGCATAAACAATGAATAAGGATTTTACAGCTCCATCCAATAGGAAAGCAGGTTGTCATGTGGCATTAAACTAATGGGTAGAAAAGGACATTGAATGTGCCATTAAAAGAGCCTTCAATGATGTAAATGTCCAACCATCACTACAAAAATAAAAAAAACGAGGGTTTTGTGATGGGATTAAATTTGTCACAAGGTATGGTATATGTGACTGAATCATCGCTAAAACCATTTTAAGTGACGGATTAGTATCCGTCACACTTCCGTCACAATAGCCATGACATAAAAGGGTTTCCGTGACGGAATACTATTCCTCGTAACAGAAAACTGCCTTTATGCGACGGCATTACTTGGTCACAAATATTAATGGAAGTTTTGACATTCCGGCGAGTCACCGCCCGCAGTGCTTCAGTGACGAAATTTGGTCCGTCACAAAATAATATCTATGACGGTAGACCGTCATATTAAACATATTGTGACGATCTAGATACCGTCACTTGTGAAAACAATTATATATTGTAATTGATTTCGTGACCGATATAAACCATCACAATATAACATTTGTGATGGTCTTGTGATGGTAGACCGTCACAATAGGCATTTTTTTCTTTCTTTTTTCCAGCTACATTTTTTTATTTCAGTAATTTTTTATTCACCCATTTTAATGTTATTATGGTCTTTTCCATTCAAACACAGGCCATTGCATATGATCAGTAAGTAGTACAATTCAAATTGTAAATGTAGTCAAACGACATTGTACAATTCATTTAACCTTAAAACATTTGATATAAAGTGTGCAAAAATTATTCACTAAGCACTTATCCTATTACATGCTTCATTGAAAAAATTTCCAATACATCACACTACCATGTGTCCCTAAAAAAATAACCATCTACATACCAAAACAACATATGTTGAGATTGTGTTAAAATTTCACAACATGCTTCTTGTGAAAGGTTATTAACTTCATGTGATTGGCTTCGGCTTAAAAGGAGGCTCATAAAACGATCTAGCTGCCTAAGTTTTGTAAGATAAGTTATCCCTTCTGAGATATCCAGCCTAGAAAATCATCACAAAAAAAGGGTAAGAATATGTATTTTTAAAAGAAAAAGATGCATGTCCAAATATATGAGAACTTCTTTCTTCTCTACTCCCAAACATGGAAAACACCACCGTACAAGAGCATATTAAAGTTAACAATAACATATATAAAAAAAAAAGGAGAGAGAGAGNTTAAAGTTAACAATAACATATATAAAAAAAAAGGAGAGAGAGAGAGAGTTCAAAAAAACTAACCCAGTTGTAATCCAACAAGTAATGGAATCCACGACATACACTGTCAGGGCAATCCATACTTGCAAAGATGCCAGCAATATCATTGTGCTCCCTGTATTCTAAAACTTCACTAGCATCCACTAGATTCAGTATGGTCCCTACAATAGGTGCCAATGGCAACACATCATGCTACAAGCTAACTCTAAGATGATTACAAGGGAGGAAGAGAAAGGGAGAAAAATAAAATAAAAAAAGTAAAGAATAACAAGCAATTAAAAAGAAAATGTGAAAACAAAATGAACAAATGATAGCCAACACCAATATTCTCTATTAAATATCATTCAAAATCCAAAGTCACACTAAAATCGAAACTTTCAAAGATAAAACATGAGTTTATATAATCCCTAAAGCTTGACATCATATACATTTATAATGTTTGTATTTATCTTATAGATAAACGTTTGTTGAATGAGAATTGTCCTACTAAGTTATATTGTTATATATACCAGGACTTTTCTAATTCATTAACTAGATAGAAGAATACAGCCAAAAGGAATGCTACCCACCTGCAAAATAGAGGTGATTTTACAAGATTTTTTCTTTCTAGCACTCGTAGCTCATTCTCTACCCTTTACATGAAAGCATAGACACAAAAAAACGTTCTTCCTAAGCACATCTTTTTCCTCTCCTATATTAACTTTCTATTCATTTTTTTTTTCAACTGTGAAATTAAATTAAGTTACTAACTAATAATAAAAGTCATCACCGTGAAGCAAGTTACACACCTGCACATATATACACAAGAAGTGGCATTAAATTACAATATAGCAAGTAGAATAAGTATTCCCATATATACACAAGAAGTGGAATTAAATTGAAAAACTGGACAAAACAACAAACCTTGCCACATCCACGTGAAGCAAATTAGAAATGCAGACAATAACAAAACATACCTTGATTTTGGAGCAGACAATAAATAATAGACATCCTCAATAAGACATACCTAGAGACCAAAAATCAGATTTAAATCCATATGGAATATCTGCAAGCAATTTAGGACACATGTAATTGGGAGTTCCAACCACCTGCACATGGAGTATAAAACAAATTAATTTTATAGCAAAACATATAGGGATGGATGTCTTTGAGTACTAAAACCTAACGTAACCATACAGAATAAGCACTTAGAAAGATGCTTCTCTATTAAGCTTAAATGATCTAACCAACCATTAAATGATCATTAGTCAATCAAACAGACTCAATTTATTAATTGCAACATCTGGATGTTTTTGTTACTCATAGTTTTGTATGATAACCCACAAATCAATAACTTTGACATGTAATACCAATGTCCTAGACCCAAAAATTAAGTTAAAAAACTTTCCTAATTCATAGAAGAAATATTAAGATAACACATAAAACATGATTTTCAGTTATTTCTTCTGTCTGCCAAACTTAAACTGACGTTTTCTCTTTAAAATTTCTCTTTTGTGTTTTCACTCTTGGTGATAAACATGATAAATCACTTATCTCTATATGTATAGTAAGGCTACAAGAGAAAAAAAAGAAAAGCAAAATATTTTTCATCGGAATTTGTTGATGCTAAGAACTAGAAATACACAAAACATTAAACTCAGAAAGTTAAGAATTTTCAACTAGATGTATTAACTCATAAAATGCATCATAAACAACTCGGAATTATATTCATATAGATAATCATTAACAAACCAGTCAACGTAAAATGATTTATACAAAAGTAGTCAAGTTTAAAAATTTAAACAAATGAATCCCTTTTTACATGTTCAGGTTGGTAAGGACTCAAATTGAGATCATAGATATGATTTTCTAGAATTTTGATGATCTACGTTTTTGTCACATGTTTGTTCAATTGGTACAAAAGGAAAGCAAGTGAAATAATCAATAAGTTGACATTATCTTATTAAAAAAAATTCCACATACTAATTTGAAAAAGAGGAAAAGCTTGTCAATGCAAGTAAGCATCCAATTAAAAACCTAATTTGGCAAAAACTAGCACATATAGATTGCTGAATATGCTTACAGAACCAGAGATCAAAACCCAAGCATTGTTTCTTACCTGCCACCAAAGAGATTTTATATTAATAAAAAAAAATTTATAATACTTGTAACTATAGTATTCTGATGTTAAATTGAAATGTACACTAAGAGTTTTCATGTGATGGCCACTATGTTAAATTGTAGGTTTTAGATTTGTGTAATAGATCAAAAGTACAAGACATTGTATGACTTATTAACAAATTTTTGATAACATAGAATTAGCAATTGTGACAGAAAATTTAAAAGTTTGTCACAGTTATGCTAAATGTATAGGAGGGAAATTTTCCTCAAAAAAATTTCAGTCAAAATGTTAAGCTTTATCTGAATTTTAAGTGTAATTGTGACAAAATGACTATCACAATTAACAATATATCCAAATGTAACCGAAAAAATGTTATCAAGGAATCATAACGAATTTATGATGATTTTTGTTCATTGCATTTGTGACAACATTGGTGATTTCCGTCATAGATGAATTCAAAAAATTAAAAAAAAAAAAAATTGGCTCCAAAAAATTTATAACAATTAGTAACTAGCTTTGTGACGAGGTAAAATTTGTCATATTTAATGTACAATATATGACGATCCATATGCTTTCATCACTATAGACCCTATTTATGTGACAGTTAAGTGATCGTCACAAAGATTTCCATCACAAAACCCTCTTTTTTTGTAGTGCATTGAATTTAAATTAGATATACTTTTGCATACTTGATCATGGTTCTCATGTGAGGATGGTGGAGAGCCATCTTATTTATATAGTTTATAAATTTGATATGCGATTAAACTTAACATGCATGTGTTTCTTGACATTCGTTCAACATCCTCGACTTTGATTGCTAGGAGTTGCACAAGTATTGCAAAGTTTTAGAATGATAAACAGAGCAATTTTAGCTGTGTTTTGGGAAGAAAAAAAAATTAAAATGAGACTTTTTTTTTTCTTCTCTTGTGGTCTCGTGAAAATGAGAATACATGCTTTTACTTTCTGCACTTTGTATTATAGGGACGTGGCCCTCAACCTACAGTTAGTGCTGGTGCTACTGATGCTGCAGCTGGTCGTATTCCTACTTATGTTGGAGCTCAATCCGGGCCAGCTCATCTAAGGACTGGCTATGATGCAACAAGGGATCATAGTTATGATCAATGCAGCTGTGGGCCCTATATATGATTCCCAAAGGGGGCAGAGTTATGAAGCACAAAGGGGAGGATCTGGTTATGATACACAAGGAGGACTTGGGTATGATATACATTTGTATATGTGTGTGTGTGTTTGTGTGTGACATGATGACTAAATTTTAGAGGGATACATGCAATTGTATTTTTGAACAAGCCTTTATATCAAATGTCTTAATGTCAAAGGAATTTCAAAGTGTTGTTTGACTATTTATTCTATTTGAATTGTACTATTTACTGATCATATACTATTCTTGGGTTGTGTTTGTATGGAAGAGACACAATATGAATATTAAAATGAGTGAGAAAAAAATAACTAAAATAAAAAATAATTGAAAAAATGTACTTGAAAAAAAAAAATTTGTGTCGGAAGCAAATTTGTCATAAGGCATAGTATATGTGATGGAATCGTCACTAAAACTACATTATGTGACGGCTCATAAAAAATGTGAGCTCTGACACCATGTGAGAATTGAATATCAGAAGGGATAATTCTATTCATATTTAGTAAAGGATTTATACATGAAAGTAGTTAACAGATATACAAATTAAAGTCTAAAAGATATATATATATATATATATATATATATGCTAGGAAGATAATGATTCCTAATCTAACATAACAACTAGATAAATACTAGGTTATACTAACTGTCTAACATAGACAATCATATTAGATTGGATTTAATATGACTCCATATAACATGACTAGGTTGGCTCGTCACAAAAAACTTCGTATACGATGGGTTTTCCCCATCCTTAATGTCCACTTTTTGTTCTCATGCATGACTCATTTTTGTTGTTGTGCATTGGCATTGAATCCATGAAGTTAATTCGCATTATTTTTGTCACTTTATTTGGATTCATTGGTTTTCTTCTCTTTCTTCTTTCTTTTTTCTTTTTTCTTTTTTTTTTTAAACTATAATTAATTTATATGGCTAAATTTTTTCGAGTGCAATATTAGAAAAAATAGCTCTTATATACTTTGTCCTTTTTGGGAACAACCTAGTTGTAATGATCGGTGTTTCAATTCAAAGGATTTTTTCATTTTTAACCAGGTTGACTGGGATTTAACTGAGCTGACTAAGATCATATTCAAATTTAACTTTTGATTCCAATAATTTTTGGCTTTGATCATATCATAAAGAACATAAAGCTCGTCAATATGAATATGTGCCCAATTATGAGTTGTAATTTGAAAAATATGATCAAGTAAAATTTTAAGTTATTTTAGGATCATTTAGTAATTTATATGATGAAAACAAGAAAAAACCGATCATATGTGTACTTATTAATGTATTTTAATCAATAAAATAATATTATTTTGTATCTTTTTTATTACTATTATGAGTTAGTACTCTTTCTCGCATTGAAGAGTTTTTAGATTTTCATCATCCTAAGGATTGTTTGATACATTACTACAATGATCGACACTTTCATTATCTTCTTCCTCCAGCGAGCCGACTCGCTTGCATATTCATGGGTCACAGATCCATAGTCTGACCCAACTAAAAATCCTTTTTTTGGCTATAATTTTCAACTTCGTTTATCCATTTTTAGATGATTTTTGGTACTAATTGGGCAAAAAAAAGAAAAACACAACATATATGTAAACCCAATCTACCAAACATTTGGTTAAGGTTTCCAACAATTACCTTCGAATTCAACCACTTCCAGACCAAATTAATCCTTTAAAAACATCCAATGTATTCGAAATACTCCATAAATTAAGTGGGGAAGAGGGAGAAAATAACTATTTCATCTAATTTATCTTTTGACGCCAATAGAATTCAAGTTCAAATGAGGAGGGAACAATAACAACTTTTTCTGTATAAACAATTGGAAAGATTAACTTGCAACTCTTATAACATCTTGAATATAACTGACTACTAGGCATACTTGAAAATCTATGAAGTCGGATTTTCTAATTTGCTACAAAAATGGATAAAGAATAAGGCACCAAATACGATGTAAAAGGAAAAAGATGACACTTTCCACACAACCAAATAAAAAAATATATTCTAATCACATCAAAAGTAAAGGCACAAATATTTTTTTATGTAATTTAGCAATGATAACAGACCTGGTCAATCAAGTCCCGATTTGAAATTGCCCAACCTTTTTTCCTATATGCTTCACAGACTTCTTCACAATTATTACAACAATCTTCATCTGCCTGCAGTAACCAACAAGAAGAAATAAGAAATTGAAAAGACAAACCATTATCAGTTAAGTAAAATGAAACTTCTTCAAATGGCAATGAGTGAAGCAAATTTCATCTACACGCAAAATGCCTATCATGAGGTCCATCATAAATGATACTCAAAAAGAAAATTAAGTTGCTGGAGAAGGACAACCACTGCAATCAAATCAAACATTCAAATACGCACACTCTCAAGGATATGAACTGGATTTCCAAAATACGTATTAACTTCTCTTCTCCTATGTGGTAGCATATAATTCCAGCATCAGTAAGACCAATGAAAATTAAATTTTCTCATTTCACATTCCTCTGTTGCAAGTGAACCCAAACAAGGAACTAAAATAAATCAATACTGGTGATAAATTTGGAGTTTGATGACATCTTTATACGTAATGTACAACTTCAAAGTATGAAATTCAATGTTGTCGACATCCAAATTCCAAGCACATAAAACGATGCACATGGGATTTAACAAATAGCAAACTGAGGTGAGATTTCAATTTTAACCTAAACCTCCAACCACTAAAAGTTCTAATAGTTAAGTAAATTTTGAAATCTACACATACCTGATGCATCATAGAAGAGGCAATCACCATTCATGGAGCCTATAATTCTATAGTCAATTTTCCCCCAAGAGACCAAAAGGAAATAGGTCTCAATGCAGAACCACAAAATTAATAAAAATTCCTGTAACACCCAAACCATCATTAAAAAAAAATTAAAAAAATTAAAAAAAAANAAAAAAATAAAAAAGAAATAAAAAAATAAAAAACCAACCCCAATAAGAAAAATGGATCAGATCCAAAAAATCAAAAGTCATCCATCATAATAAAATTATTTTGTAAGACTGAGGAGAAGAATTTGTTTACTTTTCTAATCTGGGATTTATAGAATAATATGAACAATAAAGCAGCTTCAATTTTTCTAAATCATTATATTATACCACATCTTGCCAAAACAAAATTCTACCACCTAAAGAACCTAATTCAGGCATCGGTGTTAGTCGAAACTAACAAACACTTTGGAGAAAATCAAAGTAAATTAAAAAATGGTAAAAAAAAAAAAGACAAAAATTATTTCTAGCTAGCTTTTTCCAATCGGGGAAAACATCAAATGCCTTATGGAAAAATACTTGAGAATTTCCACAGCAAAAATTTTCCCCAAAAACAAAATGATATTTTTGATACCAATGCTCCTGCTTTCCACGCCATTCTCTTTGCCCTCATGTCAGTTTTGTCCACAAATTTAGCTTTTTAGTAATAGAAAACCAAAAAGGTAACAACTTTATCACCAAAATCTGGAAATGGTTATTTGGGTTCCTCAAATTCAGAGTATTTTCACCCTCCCAATCAAAAAATTCACGCTAAAATATAGAGTCTGCAAAAGTTCTATTATTATTACCCGATTTCATGCTTCAACTTTTTTGTTAGATTAGCGGGTAAAGTTGCAGTCATAAGAGGCAAAACAAGAGGGATCGCCACCGAAACAGCCAAAATATTCACCCAAAATGGTGCCCACGTCATCATTGCTGACATCCTCGACAGCCTCGAAGCCAAACTTGCGGACACCATCCAAAGCCGCTACAAACACTGCGACGTGTCAAAGGAAACTGACGTGGAATCCGCCGTCGAGCTCCCAATTAAAAGTAAAGGCCACCTAGACATCATGTTCGCCAACTCTGGCACTGCAGGTCTCAGAGGCTTAAGTTGTGTGGGTTCAGATCGGGAGGAGGGGAGAGGGAAGAAAAAATGAGAGAAGGATCAGGGGAAATAGGGAAGAAGGAAAAAAATAAATAAATGGATTTTGATTTTTAATAATAGAATTAACAATTGTGATAGCAAGCTTAAAATTCCGTCACAGTTATGCTAAATGCATGGGCGAGAAATTTTCTATTTAAATTTTCTAGTAAAAATATTCAGCCTTATCTGAATTTTAAGTGTAATTGTGACAGAATGACTGACACAATTAACAATATATCTAAATGTGACGGATATAACATTGTCACAAAATCATTTTGAATTTTATATTTTTTTTTTCATAGAATCTGTGACAACATTTGTAGTTTTCGTCACAGATGAACTCAAATAATTCAAATTGTTTTGGCTCCATCAAATTTATGACAATTAATGACTGTGCTTTGTGAGGAGGTAAAATTTGTCACATTTAATGTACAATATGTGACAATTTAGATGTGCCCGTCACTATAGGCCCTATTTATGTGACGGTTAAGTGAACGTCACAAAGATTTCCGTCACAAAAATGCCGTTTTTCTTGTAGTGGCTCTTAGACAAACATCAAAACAAAATGGCCTTAATCTCTTCAAACCCCTTTTCTTGAAAAGTTCCAGAATTAAATCACGTTACTTTTCCAAACTGTAATTTTTCTTTTCAATTGGAACACAATTATTATATTCTATGGAGAGCACAAATTTTTTCTACCATTGTTGGCTAAAATTTAGAAGGTTTTATCACCGGATCTATTTCTAAACATGATGAATTCATCACTGCCCAAGAGAGAGCATCATAAGATGCTAAATTAATTCCTAATCCTAATTTTCTTCTCTGGCGCTGACTAGATAATGCCTTGCTTGGTTGGATGCAGTCTTTAGTTTCACCAGGAGTACCAATGTTGATCACGGATACTGAAACATGTTTGGATTTTGGACATCTCTTGCCGGACTTTTCGAAACTCAATCCATTGCCAAATTGATACAGATGAAGTTGCAACTTCATTCCACAAAGAAAGAAGGCCTTATCGCTGCTGCATACTACATCAAACTCAAAGAAATTTCTAATGGTCTTAATATGGCAAGGAATCTAGTAAGCAAAGATGAATTTATAATTTATTTGTTGCAGGGACTGCCTTTGAGTATGTTGTTGTTATAGCTAATGTCAACTCAACTAGAATGCTGATTGAAGTTGAAGAAGTTTTGGCTCTTTTACTCAACCAAGAAACGCGGATCGTGAATGCCACTTCACATCCACAAATCTGATATGCTCATATGGCTTTGAAACCATACTGACGACATGAAACATTGGATAACAACACTCAAATTTTTCCACTTCATCATACCGTAGAGGATATAATCAGGTGTCTCGGGGAAGTGCTTTTTAACGTGGCCATGGATGAGGAAGAGGCTAAGGACCAGGAGGTGCACATTTTTATTGTCACCTCTGCCATATTCCAAGCCATTCGATTGTTGATTGCTGTCATCGCTTTGACAACGATTTTGTTCCTCCATCTTTTCAAAATTCAGCTGTTTATTACACAAGCCCAGAGGTTTCGGCCAATTCAGATTGGTTGCTGGATAGTGGGGCAACGAATCACATGACTGCTGATTCATCTAATCTTCAACTAAAAATTGAGTATGGAGGTAATGGATAGATAACATTTGGATATTACACATACCAGCTCTTCTTTTATTCCAACCTTCCAGAAAAATATTCAATTATATGACATATTGCATGTTCTTAATATAAAAAACAATTTATTAAGTATTGCTAAATTGACATATGAGAATAATATTATTGTTAAGTTTCACTCCAATTTTTTGTTTTTGTTAAGTATCACGTTATGAGGAAACTACTACTGTGAGGAACCCTTAAGGATGGTCTTTATAGTATTGATCTACCTTCATTCAGAAAGTCAATTTTCAATTCTTGATTGTTAATGATTTATGGCATTTTTGCCTTGGACATCATGCGTTTTCTATTATGCAATGTGTTGCCAATAATTGTAAGGCTATTAAATTGACAAATAAAAATAATTTTTGCAATATTTGTCCTCTAGGAAAAACGCATTGTTTATTTGCTCCTATTTCTTATTCCAAAACTACATCTCCCCTGTAGTTAGTATTTTCATATGTTTGGAGTCCTACACCTGTATCCTCAAATAAAGGATACTGATACTATATTTTATTTCAAGATGACTATTCTCGTTTTTGTTGGATTTACCCCTAGAAATTAACATCAGAAGTCAAATCTGTTTTCTTCAATTCAAAACCATGGTTGAAAATCTTTTCCAAAATAAAATAAAAACTTTTCAGTCTGATTAGGGTGGTGAATATAGGAGTCTACAACCTCTTTTGACAACTTTTGGAATTCATTTTCAGCACCCGTGTCCCTATACACAACCAAAATGGCAAAGTGGAACAGAAACACAGGCATGTTACTGAGACAACCCTAACTCTTCTTGCTCAAAGTAAAATTCCCATGTTCTATTGGTAGGATGCTTGCCAAACTGCTGTTTTTCTAATTAATAGACTTCCAACAAAAAGTTTACACAATAAATCTCCTTTTCAAAAATTATTTCAAAAGAATTTTGATTTTGGACGTTTAAAATGTTTTGGCTATGGGTGTTTTCCTTTTATTAGACCCTATCAAAAACAAAAAAAAAAAATCATATCACTTTGAGAGTTTCATCTTCTTAGGATATAGTACCATTCACAAGGGCTACAAATGTAAAAATTTTTCAACTAGTCGAATATATTATACTCCTAATGTTGTTTTGAATGAAAAATATTTTCCTTTTCAAAATGACAAATATGGGATGCATGAGAGCTCTTCATCTGTTCATATTAACTTTAAACCCATGAACATCTTTTCCATGCCTTTAAAAACTTCTACAGATATTGCTTTAAATCCTTATCGAGGGACCTCCAATAGCATGCCACCTCAGCCAAATCTTCAACAACTACAAAATAGAAGTTCCAGTCAACAAGGCTCTTTATCAAAGTCCCACTTGTTAGCTGCTTCTCCACCTGATCTACAAGACTCATGTCCTTCCCAAAATTCAACCCCAAGCAAAGACCCGTGTCCTTCCCAAAATTCATCCCCAAGCCATTTGCACAAACGGTGCCGGCACCTTTTATGTGGATGACATTATAGTTACTGGCTCGAACCAATCCTATATTGATCAATTCATTAGGCAACTTGACAAGGAATTCTCTCTCAAAGATCTTGGTTCAATTTCTTTTTTTCTTCGTCTTGAAGCTATTTGATGCTCCACTGGACTTTACCACAACCAAAGTAAATATGTTCGTGATTTACTAGCAAGAACATACATGAACGATTATAGAGTCAAGCCCCACACCAGCTAGTTCAACTCTTATCCTAAGTAAAAATGTTGGCACTCCTCTATCTGATCCTTTTTTATTTCGGAGTACTATTGGGGCCCTACAATATATTCTTTTGACTCAACTAAATTGAGTTTTATTTTAAACAAACTAAGTCAATTCATGCAGCATCCAACAGATGTTCACTAGTCCGCATGCAAACGAGTTCTTCGATATCTTAAAGGGTCAATGCATTTAAGCTTATTTTTTTGGCCAGCTTCTAATCCATCCATCTTTGGGTACACTAATGCTGATTGGGCCTCAAGTGTGGATTATAGGAAATCCACCGGTGGTTATTGTATATATTATGGGGATAATATTGTCTCATTGTCTTCGAAAAAGCAAAATACAGTAGCACGATCTAGCACAGAGTCTGAGTATAGGGCCTTAGCCAATGGAGCCACGAAGATTGCATGGATATAAGAATTAATGAAGGAAATCGGTGCCCACCAACATCATTTGCCTATACTTTGGTGTGACAACATGAGTGTTGGCAGTCTAGCATCCAATCCCAATTTCCATTCTTGTACCAAAC
Source organism: Ochetophila trinervis (assembly GCA_003254975.1). NCBI lineage: Eukaryota > Viridiplantae > Streptophyta > Magnoliopsida > Rosales > Rhamnaceae > Ochetophila > Ochetophila trinervis. Next base: position 15,922 of record QANX01002087.1, on the reverse strand, counting down.
ATATTGAAATAGATTTTCACTTTGTACGAGATCGTGTCGAATCACAAAAGCTGGGAGTTCGTTATGTTCCAAGTACTTCTCAAAATGCTGATATTTTGACAAAAAATCAATCAACTACTCAGTTTCTTTACTTAAGAGACAAATTGAATGTATGTCCCATAGCGTTTCGTTTGCGGGGGGATGTTAGACAGTTAGTATAACCTAGCATTTATCTATTTGTTATGTTAGATTAGGAATCATTATCTTCCTAGCATATATCTTCTAGACTTTTGTAGATGTGTTTTACGTGTTCTATCTTTGTAACTACTCTCATGTATAAATCCTTTACTAAATGTGAATACAATTATCCCATCTGATTCAATTCTCACAGTCTAGGATCGCGATATTAGATGTTTTATATGATGAAAAATCCTGTCGTATTAAAGCCCATTTGACATCAGATGCCACGCAACATCAATATATATATATGTATATATATGTGTGATGGGCTTCACATAGGCCTGTTGTATCAAATGTTTGATATTATATGGAACTTTAATACGATGTGCATGGCCTATCATATTAAGACATATTTAACATGAATAATAAATAGATATGGATTAGGATTGAAATTTTTTAACACGACTAACAAACCGATTGACATGAAGATGACCCACCAACATGAATTGCAACCCTTAGATGAACTCTGTAACAAATGGACGACTAAGTTGCAGATGGCCTTCCATTGATTTGAGAAATAAATTTCATCATAGAGACGGAAAAATAAATTTTTTTAGTTTCTTTCTTAAATGTGTCCTTTCTCTCTCTAGAGAATAGAAAATGGTAGAATTTTACAAGGAAAGTAACGAAAAAAATGAGAAAGAGGTTATCGTACTCGTCTGACGCAATCAAGACCAAAAGAGTATCGGAGTCGAAACAGCCATGGTCCAATTTAGGACGCTATTAGTTGAGGAAGAAAGAGGTAGTTTTGGGGCATAGCAGAGCTAATGGTCAATGGAGATGATACGAGTCTCGCTGTCGAGCTTGGCAAAGCATTGATGGGGTTGGAACGAGTTGTTGAAGCTGCATACGAGCTTGAGTATCTTGGGTTGTGGTTGATGGGTGTCTTTGGTTTCACTAATAAGACAGTACGTAGTCTAAAACTAACTAAATACGACTGGCGCTACAGGCTAGTCTTGTGAATATTTTAGCCTAATAGGATGAGCCTTACTAAACCCATTATATAATCCGTCAAAGTCAACACGATGGAGTCATGTGGCAATATATGTCATACACGTTGACCGAAACGACGAGTCATTTTATATAGTTGAATTTGATCAAATCTAATGAAGACGGTATGTAACGGACTGTCATAGCTTGTCTAAAATAATATGACATTCTCTCTAGGTTCGTCATATCTTCGTTGCCAGAATCAACGCCTTCACCCAACTTTTTCGCGTTTGTTGTTGTTACGATGATCATTGTATTACATTTTCTGACAATGATCGTGTATGACTTTTTTCTTTAGTAATGAAACTATATACATATAAGGCTTTTTTTATAAGGAAAAAAAAAAACTATAGCACTGCGGTCACTAATTAATATAACCAAATATATAGATAAATAGCATGAATAAAATATTATTAGATAAATTACGCAGTATCTAAAATTTAGTAAATTTAATAACATTAGTATTATTATAAACACAAAAAATAAAATAAAACTTATTCACCACTCTTTATTTATTTTTATTTATTTTTGGTAATAACTCACCGCTCTTTATTTGCTCCTTGCATTCAGTAGCATGTAAAACCAAGTAGGCCGCATCAACATGTCTCCTAAGGTAAGCTAGGTGATAGTTTCCTGGGAAAATATATATATATATATATATATATTAATTAAGAAGCACATCAGTACATCTTCTTTCTGCAGCTCTTAAGCAATGTTCAAAGTCCTCCCAAGATACGTTTAATAAAAGTCTAAGCCCATGGCAAACTGCATTTATTTCTTGTAGGCAAGAAAATAATTTTTCGAATTGCTCGGGATTAGGAATGTGAAATTTATCCAATGATGGAGGTGCAAAAACATAGTGATCAGGAGGCGAAGAAAGAGAGAAAGGATAATCACCTTCAACTATTAAACACATGGCAAGCATTGCTACCATTCTGATTATCATCAACTCTACTTTACTCACCCTAGTGTCGCCCATATTTGGAAACTTAGTTTTTTAGGACTTTCCAAAACACGTAGAGCTCATTTAGCTCTTTCTTTTGCGCTGCACATTATATATATAAGAAGTTGAAGATTCTCAAATAATCATTTTTTCATTGTTAATTATAAAGAGATTTGCTTGTTCTTAATTACGAAGAATAATGACCTTAAAATATTTTGAAGTCTCTAATGGCCTTTTGTTTATGAGTGAAGGCCTTATATATGATGTATTTAATTTATAATAAAATCTTTATGTATTCTAGGGTCATATGTTAGCATCGCAATAGTTGTTTTTGAATTTCTTATTTCTTTATTTCTCTTTTTCATTCTTTCATTGTTAATTATAAAGAGATTTGCTTGTTCTTAATTACAAAGCGTCATAACCTCATTTTGTAGTCTAATGACCTTTTTGTTAAGAGTGAAGGGCCTTATATATGATGTATTTTATTTATTTAATAAAATCATCTCTGATCACTATATATATATATATAATTTAGGTTCATATGTAAGCATCATAAATAGTTGTTTTAGAATTTCTTATTTCTTTTATTTTTAGTTATTTAATTGATTCGAAAATGTAGTCATCAAACACAAAAAGGATAGTGATAATGCACCATGCTAAAAAATCTAATAGGCGATGCAAAAATAGTGTTGCAAATAGTAAACGGCGACATAATATCTTGTGTCGGGAAAGGAGTGTCGTTGAAAGTGATAACTATTCGCTATGGATAATGTGCATCGCAAATATAAAGCAATTGGCGACGTGCAACGTCTCAAAAAAATAGACAATTGGTGACGCATACGTTGCCAATATAGAGACAATTGGCAGTAATTATCCTCAAAATTGGCGATGCTAACGTCTCCAATTATCAATTTTTGTGACGAAATTTTGTTGAGAAATTTACCTAAATTGGCAACGTGTATGGCTCCAATTGTTCATTTATCACAAAAATTACTCGTCGCTAGATAATTCAAATTAAACGATTTTTTAAATCTCATTTGAATATTTTATAAATTTAATTTAAATGTATAAATATTAGTAATTAAAAGTAAACAAATTTAAATTTCATTATCTTTTATAGAATAATGAATGATTTATTGCGAATGATTAATTTAGTAATAATGACAATCAATTACTAATAAAGAATACAAATGAGAAAAAATGCAAATATATAAAAATAATGCGAACAACAAAATTACAAACAATTATATCTTTTCATAATGACAATAATTAAATACGACATAGTTTTTGTATCCTAAAAGTATATATATAAACTGAAATACCATATCTTACATTGATGTTATAAATGGGAGCAAAGCAACTATCCATTTTACTCTAAAACTATCTATGTATTGTTGGGTCCAAACAACATCCTGAAATTACACATATAGACCAAACAAGTAGTTCAAATAAGTATCAACTAATAATTATCTATTCTTATTTTGTATATACGAAAGTGATAGAAAAATGTTAATCATTTTATTAAATAGCTAAGTAGTATTGTCACCATATACATTTAAAGTGCATTTAGATATATGAATAAATATTTATGTATAACAATATGAACTATATGTACCTTTGCTATAGGTGTGTAAGAAGAAATACACTCGGGTCTTGGTGGCTGCATGTACGAAGAAATACTTGAGGTCCAACGGCGGAGTGTAGGAAAAAATACTCGAAGGGCTCGGCGGCGACGCCAAGAAAGTGAAATCATTATGGTCCTTTAGCTTGTTGGAAGAAGATATAAATGAGTGAAAATTTTTGGTTGCCTTTTATCGTTGATGAGTTTGAGAGGAAGACAAATGGAAAATACCCGATTGCCTGCGTTGACGAGTTGAGAGGATGAAAAATGAAAAAAAATTGAAAATACTGGTGTATTTTCAAGTTTGAGGGGGGTGTGTAGGGTAGTGGAGGGAAGAGTGGGAAAATAAATCTGGATTGGTGGAAATTAATCTCGCCATTAATTTCCGGATATGGCGACGCACTGTGTCGCCAATTAAAGAATATTTTGGCAAGGCCCAATAATGATTATTTTTTTATGTATATATATTTTTTATGTCTATAATTTATATTCTAAATTATAAAATTATATTATATATAGTAAATGAAAATTACATATATTAAATAGAAAATATTTAAATAGATATTAAATTTAACACACATTATATAAATTTATATATAAAACATAAATAGATATTAAATATAATTTATACATTTTAATTGCTAAAATTATATATTTTATTATTATACATATATAATTATATATTTCTATATATAATATATAATTTTATATTATATATAGTAAATGAAAATTATATATACAAAACATATTAAATACTTAAATAGATAAATATTATATATAGAAATATATAAATAGCTTTTAGGGACGCTTCGCTAAGAGTTACTTAATGGTGATACACGGCGTTGCTGTTTTANGACACAATAACATCGCCAAAATGTTTTGTGAGTGGCGTGAAAAACAATCAGCGACACGCATTCGACAAGTGTCGCCAAAAATCTACGCGGCAAATCTATTTCCCGACACTCATTCGAGGAGTGTTGCTAGAAATCTACGTGTCAAATACGTTTCGCGACACGCATTTTATGAGTGTCGCCAAATATCTACCCGCCAAATTTATTTCGCAACACATATTTTGCACGCTAAAACTATTCGCGACACAAAAACTTTAACATATCACAAATTAATTAGGCGCGAAACTTAATTAATGGAAAAATTTAATTTTTCAGTTTAATGCTGCCAATTTTAAAATTTATTTTTCAGTTTAAATATATATGATATGTAATAATTTAATTTTTTTTACACATAACTTATATATTTAATATAATTTACATATTTAGTATATATTTAAATATAGACTAATACTTATAATTTATGTGATATATATATATATAATTTACATATTTGCATGTATATAAATGTATAAGATATCATATAATATTAGCATATAATATTTATATGATATATGTTTATATATATGAATTGCTTTATCTAGTATATATCAATTTTAAAATTAATATATTAGCAATTAAAATTATAAATATATATATATATATCATATAAATCATTAATTGCTAAATTGATTAAATAATATCATATTTATATGCTTAATCTTAATTGAGTTTTAAAATTGATATATACTAGATAAAGCAATTCATATATATAAACATATATCATATAAATATTATATGCTAATATTATATGATATCTTATACATTTATATACATGCAAATATGTAAATTATATATATATCACATAAATTATAAGTATTAGTCTATATTTAAATATATATTAAATATGTAAATTATATTAAATATATAAGTTATATGTAAAAAAAATTAAATTATTAAACTGAAAAATAAATTTTAAAATTGGCAGCATTAAACTGAAAAATTAAGTTTTTCCATTAATTAAGTTTCGCGCCTAATTAATTTGTGATATGTTAAAATTTTTGTGTCGCGAATAGTTTTAGCGTGCAAAATATGTGTTGCGAAATAAATTTGGCGGGTAGATATTTGGCGACACTCATAAAATGCGTGTCGCGAAACGTATTTGACACGTAGATTTCTGGCAACACTCCTCGAATGAGTGTTGGGAAATAGATTTGCCGCGTAGATTTTTGGCGACACTTGTCGAATGCGTGTCGCTGATTGTTTTTCACGCCACTCACAAAACATTTTGGCGATGTTATTGTGTCACTGTTTTGTTAAAATAAAGACGATGCAATAGTATTGTGTCGCGAATTAGATATTGACGACGCAATTTTTAATTTACGTCGTGTATTTAGTGTCGGTGATTCACGATTTTGTCGTAGTGATGCTTTTGGGAGGCAACTAGCAATTAAATTATGTCATAATTTAAGGGTATAATTTCTCCTTTTTTCTATTTAAAAAAAGAAAAGAAGGCGCATTTAGAGGGTAAATTGAGACAATGACCAAAGTATGAGTCACCAATTTGCTTGCCATGTTTTTGATATAACAATATGTTGATGTCTGACTAATTAATATAACTGGTATAAATTTATATGTCACTATGTCAATTTTCCTCCCAGGCGACACAATATAAGTGTCACAAAAAATAAAATGTGAAACTGATGTTAGTGTTGCCTAACAACATGTTGCAAGAAATATAAAACAAAAGCGACATTATGCAAATGTCGCTCTTTTTAAATAAAATGACACTTAGAAAGATTATCGTGACACTTAGACAATGTCACTTTGTGTCACAAATGAGACATTGAGAAAGTGTCATTTTGTGTCACAAACACAGCACTTACTCTGGATCACTTTGTGTTACAGATGCGACAATTAGTGAGTGTCCCATATGTGTCACAAATGCGACACTTACTCAGTGTCGTGTTAGTGACACAAAAGCGACACTTACACTGTGTCTCCTTTGGACACATAGTGACACTTACACAGTGTTGCATTTTGACACATAGCGACAGTTATACAGTGTCACGTTTGGACACATAGCTCAACACTCACACTGTGCCACTTTTGGGTACATAGTGACATTTAACCAGTGTCACTTTTTGTACACATAAGCGACAATACAAAGAGTAGCTTGTTATGTAAATAACGACAGTTAAATATTGTTTTTTTACAGAGAAAATGACATTTAATAAAGGTTTTCTAAATAATCATAAGCAACACTTACAAAGTGTTACTATATCATCACATTTAAGTGTTGCATTTGTGAAGATGGAGACAATTTAAATCATTTAACACGATACTCGAGACGTGTCACCACACATAGAATTAAAATGACATTTAGGAAGTGTAGCTTTAAGTATCACTGAAGCGATACTATAACAATGTTGCCTTTGTAACAGTAAGGCGACACATTATTTATAGACATAAATTTGGATAAGAAAATAAAAATAATAAAAATATTTTGCTAAATTTACAAAAAGTGACTTGATTGTAATGTCTCCTAATCAAATTTAATTTTCATATGTACTTTAATTTAAATTTAATTTTCAGTTTAATTTTTATTAAAATTTGATTTTTGAATTAATTTTTAATTTATTTGTTATTTATATTTTTTCATCAATGAATTACGACATATATATAAATTCCAACATATTTAGATTGACTAACATATTTAAAGCATTTACTAAATTAATTAATCGTACAAATATATACAAATATGGTCTACATATAAAAATTAATTAAAAAGAAAAAGTAGGAACCTGCATGTTATGCCTACTAGTCTCTAATGGAAGAAATCATAGTCGCTGCCCAGTCAGTTCGAATTTGATTGACATCATCTAGGTTACATTTTGTCATCTCAAATTGAACATTAGACAATATCAATTTTTATTTTGAAATAATTAACAATTTCAATATTACATGCATTATATACAAAGAAAAGCAAAACGACATATCAAATGAAAACAATATGTTATGTTTACCAGTTTTTGTATTTCATTGGATCATCACCGTTCCTGACGATGTCATGCAAAATCATTATAACAAATTAGCTGCATTCTGTATTCGAAAGCTACCTAGGAGTCTATATTTGTATTTTTATATATTATTAAATAACTAGTATCATTAAATTAATGGTAAACAAAAAAAAACAAATTTTTTATAATATGAATTAATGTATTTACCTTTGTTGTCAGCCATCGAATTTTCTTTACGTCTTTATTTTTTTCTTTGGAATGCTAAGCTTCATATGCCCTATATACATGTATAGTACAATATATATATATATATATGTATATATTAAGTACTTGTAATGCTAATTAGTTGACTTACTCATCTAATACAGCTTTAAAGTCTGGATGGACATAGTACGAATTGAAACGTAAAACCATGCCGCTTCGTTGCATGGTTAAACGACACCCAACATCCAATGTCCCTATTAAAAAAAATGAAAACTATAATTTTGGTCACTAGTATAGATTTCAAGTAAGTAATAGTATAAAACATAGTTTAAAATGTAAGGATGCTTGAACATATGGAGAGCAATATGGAAACACCCATATTTGATTTTTTTTTCCTTTTTTTTTTTGCACTTCCCCATTTGGAAATGATGTTGCCTTGCCTTTCATGAGGATCATTCCCAGCAACATCTTATACGACTTCAGGATGGACAAATTTTAATTTCATTTTTCAATCGTCTGTAATGGTAGAATGTAGGTGTCTACACAATTATAATATTTAAAACAAATATGAAAGTATTTTAACAATCACTCTAAAGTATTTTGAAAATAATTCAATTAATTTGGATTTATGTACCTCATGTACTATACACTCAAAATTTATTTTTTGCAAATAACAAAAGTCAACGATGTTGCACTTTTATATCCACAAATTGAAGTGATGCCTAAAGAAATCTGGGTCGAATTGGAAAGTTTAATTATGATTGGCATCCATATCATCCATAGTCCTTATCAAGGCAAGGATTGGTGGGGTTAGTATCAACAAGGTTTTTTCATCCATAACTGCCACATCTGAAGACACATGAAGGTTGGGTGTACTAGTAGAATCGGTTCCGACTGGTTTTTTACCTTTAGCACGTTTGTCCTTACAGTATTCCTACAAACACAAAAAAAAAAATACATGTTATAATTTGCAATATATTTTAACCGATCAATTTAAATATATATATATATTTATGTTTGAAAAAAATAAAAAAGTACCTCATGTTATTGTAAAATCAAAAGTTTCTTAGGCCATGGAACGTATGACAATTATATCTTGGATACTTTGGTGATCTCATATGATAGTATAGGCACCATACTTTTAGGATCAATCACCTTTTCCACACAGACTTTATAATTTTTCATCCTCAACATTACGCAATGGCATATATCTTTCGGGTCGGATGACTCCATCCTACCATGTGCCACGATATGTTCATTGCTCCCCACTGCAAGAGAACATTTAATGCCTTGCATTTAAGAAATTAATAATTAACTAATTAAATTTGACAAAAAATTTATAATTTGTAAATTGAACCATTTGTTTTTTTTAAAAACAAAATTATACCTCTGGATGTTATGAAGGCGAACGACCAATGGTCAAAGTAGCACACACAGAGGCTGCCAGGGTCCGTGGATTGGTAACATGTGCATCTCCACCAATATCTTATGGAGCCTGTGAATTCTGCCCATGGGAAGATTGTATAGGTTTATCTCTTCTAGGCTACTATATTGAATTACCACATGCATTGATCAAAGAGCTAATATTTTCATTGCACTCACTGCTTTGCACCATGTTGCTGGTGAGAAGTTGTTCTAGCTTTCTAACCCTCTCACGTACCTCATCATACTTCTCACTTAAATTTTTTGTTTGGGAGCTTGTTCGTGGCATATCAAAATATTTGGTGTGCATGTAACCTTTGCCTTTCCCCTAACCCTACTGCTATATTCTGATGTCCCAAAGCTTGTGCAAGTACATTATTATGGCTGGTTGCATCAATTTTTCCTTCCCCAAGTCTTTTCCTCACCAATTCCTGCAAACAAAATTAGTACATATATTATATTATGACTATTTAGTTTATTCATATAATAAACATTAATCGGTATGTCTAATACTCACAATTTTATGTTCAACCTCCCTTGTTGCATTGTTTGCATATTGTCTATCATTTCCTATATGTGCCCATTGCCATAGTTGATAACAAATTATGCTTAGTTATGTTTCTGTCTCTTTTTGCTGCATAATTAATTAATTACTTGCAATGTGAACTAAGAAACGACAATTATTAATTGCTAAAAATATATTTTAGATACCTTTTTTTTCCAATCTTGTATAGCTCTTTGCACCCAATTTTTTTATCATAATTTTCTTCCTCAAATCTAAATATTTGAGAAATTTTGCCTACATAATGGTAAACAACCTCATGTATACATTATCAAGTGAGGTAATAAAATATATACATATTTTTTGTAGATTAGAAAAACAAATAAAGTATATAAAATATACCTAAAAGTTTGCATCAATATTTTTCTTACAAATCTATTCCATTGCTTTTAGGTGATGAAATTGTACTCTTGGGTGCTCGGTTTATGCTCGAACACCTCTGGTGTATTCAAGTATGGAGCTACGTACTTCTTAAATAGATAATTCTTAAACCTTCTCCACTTGCCTCCACAATCTATAAGTGTACTTTTTGTAAAGGAGTCATCCCTTTCGGAACGATGCTATACATTACAAAACATACATTAACTTAAAAGTATGAAACCAATCTAAAATTAATTAATTACAAATATTTTAGTACCTTTATAGCAACAATAGATTATCTTTCAGCCCTATATTCACATCATTCCAACTATCAATGGTAATCGGTATCATACTCTGAGTTTGTGCATCCTCGAGATAACTAATTTGCACAACATCATCATTAATAGCAACTCCAACTTCATTGCAGTCCAAGTTTTCTTTTGAGATATCGCGGTTTCTAAGTCTATTCACTTGAGTAGGTCCTCGATTTTTTCTTCTTTTAACTAGTAGATTGGGCAGCCAAACTCATCATTTGATGTATGGCCATTGCATGATTGAGATAATGTCCTCGTTGAATGGGTCCATAAATCTATATTCAAATTGCTCAAATGTCACCATAATTTCACTTTGCAAAGGAAAACAAAGTAAAAATATACATTCGGCAGAGTCTCTTATGTTATTTTTGGACAGTCCAATTTTTAATAACCTGTGAAAACATATATAAATAACTAGAATCTCATTCCATATTTTCTAGAAAACTCAATTAATTAAGCAATGCCCTATTAATTTAATTATAAACTCTAGAGACAAAAAAAAAAAGTCTAAAAAATATTACAAAAAAGCCTTCCCATGTCACATATTACTCGATTTTCATGGGTCCACTATTTCAAAAATTTAAACATAATGACACAAACTCACTGTACCCATAAACACCAAATGTATAAACCTAAATATCCATGGAAAACATATTCACGGCAAAACACCAAATTCTTAATCCAAAAACTTATCCACAACAACTATGCAACTTATAATTATACATTTCATCCAAAAAATCATAAACCCATGGTATTAATCCCAAAATGTATAACCCAAGTATTTATAAATTTAATTATAAAAATAGTAAAGTTAAACCAAAAAACTTACACAGTCGTGGAAGAGAGAGAGAGACTCGCTGCAGAATGGGTCGCTGCCAAACACGTTGCTTCCAAATGTAGAGAGAAAGAGTTTGACATGGGTCTGGAAAGAGTTTGAAATATGTAGAGAGAGAAGAAAATGGCAGCTTTATGAAGAAGATGAAGAACATTGTAAAGAGAGAAACAAATATGATGAAGATGAAGAAGATGAGCTTGATTATGGAGATCGGCTGGAGAGAAAGGAGGTTGAAAATGATATTAATGGGGTTGATGATGAAGATCAGCTAGAGAGAGGAAGGTTGAAAATGAAATTGATGGGTTTGATGATGAAGATCGGCTAGAGAGAGAGAGGTTGAAGATGAAGTTGGTGGGTTGATGATTTGTAGAGATAGAAAGGGAGGTTCAAGATGAAATTTTTGAAGATGAATGTGGGATAGGGTAGAGAGAGAAGATTAGGAGAATATGAAAGTTAATGGGGTAGAAAGAGATAAAAGTAGAAATGAAAAGTTGAAGATGAAAGGGATCAGGTAAAGAGAGAAAGAATGGGTAAATATATTTGAAATTAGATGAAAAAGAGAGAGGGAAGTAGGTGAGGTGCGAAATCACTTACACATAACTCATTGAACATGAATGTTGCATAAGTGACCACCTATGCAGCACTATTGAACAAAAGTATCATGTAAGTGGCCACTTACGCGACACATTGCAAATAATTTTAGCATAAGTGACCACTTACCCCCATGTTTGTACAGGTCACTTACGGGACACTCATTATTGATGAGAGTCGTATAAGTTGTCATTTACGTGACACTCATTGAACATAAGGGTTGCATAAGTGACCACGTACACGTCGCTCATTGAACAAAAGTATCGCATAAGTGGTCACTCACGTGACACACATTGAACATACGTGTTGCATAAATGGTCACTTACTTGACACACATTGAACATAAGTGTTGCATAAATGGTCATTTACGCTACACTTCTTGTACAAACAGGGTTGGATAAGTGGTCAGTTATGCGACACTTGTGTTCCATGTGTGTCGGTCAGCTAAGTTGTATTAACTTCAAAATTTATTTCAAATTTTATGTTGTATTAACTTCTGTGTCGCGTAAATCTATTAGTTAAATGGATATTAAGCGACAATGAGATCCTCATTTAGTGTCGCATAACTATATTTATTTTTACTAAACTTTATTTCAAATTTTATTTTTAAGTACCAACACACAAGACTCTAAATTCATCTTATGTGTCATCTAAATCTTGTTATTTTATTTATATAAATTGTCTGAAAATATTGGGCAAAATATTTTTCCTAAAATTTTTACAATGTAAAAGATAATTTATTTTTTGAAAAAAAAGTACATAAGCATTGTTGCATTATTTAAGTTAACAAAATTATAGTTTTAATAATGTAATTATTTTAATAAAAATAATTTGTTAAACTTAATTTGTTTCAAAAAAATTATAGTACGGTACATTCATACACTACTAGAAAATAGGGTCATAGACGTCGGTGAAAAACCGACGTCTTAAGTGTATATACGACGGATAGCAAACCGTCGTCTAATGAGGCTTCGTCAATACTCATAAAACATAGACGACGGTTAAAAATCGACGTCTAAAACCACGCTGAAGCCACGTGGATGCCACGGGGCAAATATATAGACGACAGTTTAAGATTGGAACCATCGTCTATGTTTTTTTTTTTTTTTCAGCGGCTTTTAAATAAATTTATATAAAATTATATTAAATATTAAATATATTCTAATTACAAAACTCTTATAAAAAAAATTACTAATTAAACCAAAACTCTCATATACAATTTTTCACACAATATATGCACGAGTAGTTCATACATATCATCGAGTTTCATACATATCATCGGGTTTCATATATATCACCGGATAATTTATACAATTTTCGATTATATACACAATCTACAAATTAACAACCAACTTAACAAATACATTCAATATTCAAACAAAATAATTCATTATATTCAATATTTAAACTTGTCAATGCACGGATTCAAACATTTTCACGGAATAATGCATTCACAATTTGTTAAAAACAATTTAAATAGATTGTCGAACACTAACCTTAAAAGTTTTGAGTTAAAATTCACAAATATTATGTGAAATGAAGAAGTAATTCGACCACAGTGGAGAAGAGGAAGAACGGCGACCACAGTGGAAAAGATGAGCAAACGGCAACCACAGTGGAGAAGATGAGTAAACAGCGGCGGGTGCTTTAGGGTTTCTAAAGAAGTGAGGAAAAATAAGAGAGGAAGAGACGTGTAAAGAACAAGACATTGAGTTAAAAACGACGGACAAAAGCTAGGTCCGTCGTCTTTACCCAAATAACACGGCTACAAAACGCCACCATTTTGATAAAGAAGACGGGTCCAGAGTCAGACCCGTTTTTTTTTTTTCAGGGTAAAACCGTTGTTTTTTGGTTTTTTGAATTTTTTTTTGGGTAAAAATGACAGTTTTAGCATAGAACCGTCGTCTATTCTCTACAAAGAGACACATGGCAGCAACGTGGATGCCACGTGTTTTAGGGATTTATAGACGACGGTTTATAAAGAAACCGTCGTCATTGATTAAATTATAGACGACAGTTTTGTTTATAACCATCGTCGATTTTTTCTTTATACGATGGTCTGTCGTCTTTATTACCCGCCAAAGTTAATAACCGTCGTATTAGTGTATCAACGTTGATTTTCTTTGTTAACCGACGTCTATATAAAAATAAAGCCGTCGTCGATAGCTTATTTTTGTAGTAGTGATACACCAAATATGGTACGTATAGTCTAATATATTATAATATAGACCAATCCAATGCAACACTATTAATATAATATTGTCTTGCATACCAAACGTGCTCTTAGTTCACAATGTGTTTTATAGCTTAATCTTTAATTGAGTAGCATAAACTTTAAACTTTTAAAAAAAANGACAATTTTTGCTGAACCTCTGTACTTCCTTCGGTGTTCTTTTCTTTTCTATTTCCTTGTTGTATCTGTGTGTGAGCCAAGTTCTACATCAGAGGGATAATATAGTACATATGGAAATCTATATTTGATGGTCTATGGCAATTACGTATGTTGTCAGGATATCATAGTATGCTGTAAAGTTTTATTATTATTATTATTATTTTTGTTAGTAAATGTTTTATTATTATTATTGTTTGGAAGGAAGGGACAATTTCTTATTTGTTTCTCCTTGTCGTGAATCCAACTCTTGATGAATGGGCAGCTGAATTCCTGGAACAGCATATGCACAATGTTAGATCGATCATAATGATCCGATCTACCATTTCATATATTTTACCCAAAAATAAAAAAATCTACCATTTTATATATAATCCGTATTTTCTTATTTCTTATCAGGCCCGGTTAGTCCAGGATCAAGCTTAATCTTTTATTTAGATCTATATTTAGTGGCCAAGATTTTCAAGGACAATTTATGCATCAAATATTAGTCTTCTTTTAAAAGCTGCTTTTTTTTTTCATCTATAACGGTGAACATGGTTATATATTAATTTAAAAAATTATATGTTGACATGATGTAACGCTATCTTTAATAGTCTTTCTTTTTTGCGCCTGTGCATCATGGAAAAATCTCTTGCATGCTTAAACGTTAAAATAGAGAAGTGAAAAAAATGATAAAACAAAACATACACTACTACAGAATAGGGTCAAAGACGACGGTGAAAATCCATCGTCTTACGTGTTTAGACGACGGACACAAAACCGTCGTCTAATGAGGCTTCGTCAATACTCATAAAACATCGACGACGGTTTAAAACCAACGTCTAAAACGTTACTGAAGCCACGTGGATGCCACGGGGCAAATATATAGACGACGGTTTAATATTGGAACCGTCGTCTATGTTAAGTATAGACGACGGTTTCTACATAAAATCGTCGTCTATGTTTTTTTTTTTTCAGCAGCATTTAAATACATTTATACAAAATTATATTAAATATTAAATATATTCTAATTACAAAACTCTTATACAAGATTACTAATTAAACCAAAACTCTCATATACAATTTTTCACACAATATATACACAGGTAGTTCATACATATCATCAAGTTTAATACATATCATCGGGTTTCATATATGTTAAAAACAATTTAAATAGATTGTCGAGCACTAACCTTAAAGTTTTTGGGTTAAAAATCACAAATATTATGTGAAATGAAGAAGTAATCCGACTACAATGGAGAAGATGAGGAACTGCGACCACAGTGGAGAAGATGAGGAACGACAACCAAGTGGAGAAGAGGAGGAACGGCGATCACAGTGGAGAAGATGAGCAAACGGCGACCATAGTGGAGAAGATGAGCAAACAACGGCGGGTGTTTTAGGGTTTCTAAAGAAGTGAGGAAAAATAAGAGAGGAAGAAGCGTGTGTAAAGAACAAAACACTGAGTTAAAAACAACGGACAAAAGCTAGGCCCGTCGTTTTTATTTTTTTTTTTCCGAGTAAAAACGACGGTTTTAGCTTGGAACCGTCATCTTTACCCAAGTAAAGACGACGATTCTAAGCTAAAACCATCGTCTTTTGGTTTTTTGGTTTTTTTTTTTTTTTCGGGGTCCCCAGGCCAG
>QANX01002086.1:0-26854 GCA_003254975.1 Ochetophila trinervis | reverse complement strand
TGCTTTTTTCTTACTTTTCTTCCTCTTTTCCGTTTCTTCCAGTCTTCTCTCTCTTTCTCTTTCTTTTTCTTTTTTTCTCTTTCTGTTTTTTCTCTACAAACTCGTAACTCTATTTTTTTCTTCTTCTCTCTTTTTATACAAATGAAGCAAGAAAACAAGAGAGAAAGTAGAGAAGTCAAATTGCAGAAGATAAGTCTTAAAATTTTATTCTTTCTAAAAATTATTTTCCCTTCATTTAGATAGCAAAGATGCATGCAAAATGCAATTAGAAAGAGAAGCATAGCCCAATAGAGAGAGCAAGACAACTTTCAGGAAAAGAAACAAAATATTATTTTTGTTTCTGATCAAAAAAAGAAATGATTGAGTTAGAGAGAGGTCTAAAAATGATTGAGTTAGAGAGAGACCTTCAAAAGAGAGGAGTTTATTTGTGTTTATAATTTGTTTTAGGTAATACTATATGTATCTGATTTGGTGAGCATAAAATTGTATTTGTGTTTGATTTATATATTTTTTAAGAATTATTTTGGTTATTTTTTTCATTGTTGTTAATTTAACTTTATCAGATTAGAAGCTGTTAATTTTTTTTTCTTTCTTTTGTGTTCTCTATTGTTGTTGTTTTTCTTTTTCAATTTTTTTTTTACTATTTTTCAATGAAAATCAGTTAAAAAAATTATATTTTCCAATATTGAGTGAAATTCAATATTAAAATTTTAAATTAAACTAGTTGAGATTTATTGAAAGTTTATTAATTCAAAATTATCAATTAAAATTTTTTTAATTATTAATTAATTACATTTTTGTTAAACTTAGTTATGAAAGGAGTTGATTAATTAAGAATTTAAAATAAATTAATAAAGAGGGGAGAGAGGAGATAAAGATGAGAAAGAAAAANAAAAAATATATATCATCTTTCAAACTACTTTTAAAAGAAATTATTTAAAATTAAATAATAATAAAATAATATTGATTTGGTCAAAGTTTAAATTGACCGAACTGAATCAGATTGATAATGGTCAATTCATTTTAATTTAGCTTCATTCAATTGTTCGGATTTAATTAAATTTACAGAAAAAATAAAAACATAAAAAATTCGACCAATCGGTCCGATGCCGACTCGTAGTTGAACGACTAACACTTGTGCATTTTACAAATCTCATTGGGACAACTGATCAGTTGACAATAACCATTGCATACAATCCTCAAAATCCTGAGTTCAATACGCAGGGATTGTATGCCTCATCCAATTAGAGGTGTCGTTTTGTCCTTAATTTTTTTTTTTTTTTTGATAATGTCGTTTTGTCCTTGAATTTCGACAATTGAATTTCTATTAATAGGCGCCGAGAGAACAATGTCTCGTACAACGTTCGAAATTCCAAATTCCAAAGCCAAAAACGTAGCTCTGCTTCATATTAATCGAAACAACACACAGCAACAGAGTAGACTAAAGAAAGAAAGAACATTTTCGAGGATAATGCTATCCTTGCGCTTCCCAATTCCGGTCGAGATCGTTCTCTCCCCTGCTAACCCAGGACAGTCCCTCACCCAAAGCTCCAGAACCCAAACACACCGCTTCCATTCATCGCTTCCTCTTCACGAACCCAAGCTACAGAGTCACAGACCACGCGCGACCTCTGCGGATGTGGGACTCAAAGAGCCATTGCCGGCGGGTCTGCGGGGAGATTTGATGCCGAGGCACGTGGCAGTGATTATGGATGGCAACGTGAGGTGGGCAAGACAGAGAGGGTTGCCGTCCGGTGCAGGTCACGAGGCCGGTGTACGGTCTCTGAGACAGCTGGTTGAGCTCTGCGGGAGGTGGGGAATTCGGGTTCTCACTGTTTTCGCATTCTCTTACGACAATTGGATTCGGCCTAAGGTCAGACCTCAGACCTCTATATATATAGTTTAACTAGCTTGTTCTAATTATGTGCTTGTACCAAGAAAAAAACTACTTTCACTGCCTTATTTTTCAATCTTATATATATAGTGCGTGTGGTTTTGGTTTGAGGTTGGTAATTTGGTGATGGTGTAGGTGGAAGTTGAGTTCTTGATGAGCTTGTTTGAAAGGGTAATAAAATCTGAATTGGACACCTTTGCCAGGTTAGCAGTTGACCCTTGACTCTTTTTCTCTGTTTTTGCTACTTTTTTATTACTTTCCATTCTGTAGAAATTAGAAAGTTTCCAAATTTATCTCTTTTCTTTTTTATTTATTTATTTATCTATCGCGGTTACTAAGAAAATCCGAATTCTTATGTGTTGACTTTTTCTCCTTTCTAACATTCCAAATCATGAAAAGTTATATCCTTGAAAGTTCAGTGGAGAAGTGTTTTCTCCTAACTATGTTAGTAACTAAACAGACCTTTGTGAGTAAAACTAGGGGTGTTAGGGATGAATTTCAATACGGTTCAATTGGTTTTTATTTTTTTACTTTTTTTTTCAAACCGAACAGAACTAAACTATCTAGGGAAATCAAACTGAACCAGCTATCATCGGTTGAATTCGAATAGTCGATTTGGATTTTGGCAAACTTTGATCATTTTATTTTTTAAAATAATAAAATTATTAGTTTTTATTAATTTAAATTTAATAATATTATTATAATAAATTAAATAGTTTATAATAAAATTATAATAAAAATAATACATAAAGGCTACTTGGTTAGATTTTGATTTGGAATAAAAATTATGACCTGACCAACTATAAACCAAATATTTAAGTGAGCTAAACCAAATGGATTCTGTCAGTTTCAAATCTGTTTGAGCCCACCAAGTAAAACTATTAGGTGGTTAGGTAGAACAGAGATTTATGCTGTCGAGAAAGACAATTATATACTTTTGAAAGCTTTAATGACTAATTTCAATTTATCTGGATCTTTTCGAAGTTTTAATTTCATTCTGCATTTTTGTTTTCGTCCTAACCTTATAACAAAATCATAGATTACTATCTTCTTAACTATGGGGCTTCTTTATTGTGCTGGAGTTGTAAGGTACTTGTGTGTTGGGATTGATATATGCTTTTTATTTTTTGGTGGGATATTCGAAATGAAGATTTCATTATCTCTCTTCCCAAGATTTATAGTGTTATTGCTCTCCTTTGTGGATATTCGTCTAAGGTGTGTCACAGTCCAAACTCTAATATCTGAAAAAGACCTAAACAGTGTTTGCCAATTGCCAAGACTAAGCATGATTGCAACAAAATATTTTGTGGCGTGGGTGTTTATTTGGACTTTGCTGCATTGACTGGTGCTGGAAATGGTATAGAAATTGCTTCAGTTTGGCAATGACCAACATACAAATTCTCATTGTTTTAACATTAAGAATGCTCATTTACAGAGAAATTCAAAACAGGAAAAAGTTAAATTTGTTTGACTTTTTGTGCTGACAGGGAAGGTATACGAATATCTGTAATTGGGGATTCATCAAAGCTCCCCAAGTCTTTACAGAAACTGATATCTGATGCAGAGGATAAAACAAAAGAAAACTCTCAGCTCCAACTCATTATTGCAGCTAGCTACAGTGGGAAATATGATGTTATGCAAGCTTGCAAAAGCATTGCTCATAAAGTAAAAGATGGCCTTATTCGAGTAGAAGATATAGACGAAAGCTTAATCGAACAGGAATTGGAAACCAACTGTACTGAATATCCATACCCTGATTTACTCATAAGAACCAGCGGTGAACTTAGAGTAAGCAATTTCTTGCTGTGGCAGTTGGCTTATACTGAACTTTTCTTTGTTCCAGCACTCTGGCCTGATTTTGGGAAATCTGAGTTTGTAGAAGCCTTGACTTCATTTCAGCAAAGGCAAAGACGCTTTGGTGGGCGTTCATAGATCATTGTCAGTTTCAAGAGCCTATTGAAACTCTTTTTATCATAATTCATATGGAGCTTTACGATTATATAAAGCTAATAAAAAAATTAGCTACTCCTTTAGGCAACATTCTCAGCCTTAGAAATGTTGGCTGTATAGGTATATCTTATTTATACACTAATGTAACTTCCCAAGCATGGGTTTGTATACTATTAGCATTCTTTAGTTTGCTAATAAGACTAATAAAGTGGGCAACGTCTTTATTTATAATTTATATTGTCATTTGGATATCTAATACCTCTTTATTCATAAATGTTAATGATGCTAATCCAATCAGCCACCATTTCTTGTCTAAATATACTAAAATAGAGAAAGAAATACAAACACTCACAGATAAAGTATAAAAGATTATACTAAGTCTAACCACTATAAAAGTGGATGATCCAATCTTTTATCCTGGAATATCTTACAACAGTTGTGCTCCCAGACGTCGCAACGACCCCTCTTTGCTGATATGACTCCATAGTAATTGTCTCCAAGACCTTCGTCAAAAGTGCAAATCACCTCTAAGCTTTTGTCTAGACAAATCTAAGAGAAATGTAATACGATTTGGCAAAAGAAGTGCATCTAAAGAGACCTAAAAGGGAATAAATCTGTGCATGCTTCTAAGTGGAAACCGTTGAAAATTGAATAATATACATAGATGTAGCGATTATATATTATTTCATCTAGATCTCATGTTATTCAATAACACTATCAACATACCGTTCTCCATAGTCTAATTGAAAGTTTATGTCATTGATTCACAATTGACAACTATGAAATCAATATTCTAAACCCTCTGCTCTTTTTCATTAGGTCAAAATAATACGTATATTTAAAATAATAGTTCTCATCTCATATTTTAACTCACATAAAATAATAATACAAATTATAATAATAACATATAAAAAATAGAGATGAATCCAAATTATAATAGGATTTTACTGAGAAAGAGACATCAGGTTCATTTGGTCTAATAGGCCCACCAAAGAATAAAGATATAGCAATTTTAATGGGCCTCATTACTATAAACTAAACAATGTGTTCAATCCCATTATTAGAAACATCGAAGCTCAATAAGTGAGTCCACTTAATTATGTCCAGTCCACATAATTATTCTAACAATCTCCTGCAGCATAATCACTAACTATAAACCAATACTCATTTATCTCAGAATCTCACACACAAATGATCATTTCAGTTAAGCATATAACATATCGACAATGTACAACAATACACATAACCTAGATCCTAGAGATTCAATATAAGTAAATCTCAAACAATAACTATCACAATTTCAACTATACATATAGTGTATCGATAGGATATAACAATATACACAGTCTAAGTGCCATAGATTTACAACAACACTAGTAAATCAAACAAACACAATTACAGAGATCAAACTTCTCAAACAATTCTATTTCAAGGAGTCAACATATAAAATGTGTGCACACATTCATATATAATAATGATCCACTTCCATGCATGTATTGCTCAACAAGACAATACTATATAATTAACAACATGTTCAACAATGCAGATTACAATACTCCCACTAACCCAGTGCAGTCTCAGCTGCTCAACACTTTAATCTGAGATACATGCTCTTGAATGATGCCTGCATGCAAGCTTTTAGTTAGTGAATTTGCCAACATGTTATAAATATGTGTGTGTACGTTAAATATGAGATCTTTACCACTTTCTCCTTCACTATATATATATAATTTCACATCAATGTATTTGACTCTAGATGTACTCTTAATATTATTGGAGAAAGTTACTTTCACAGAATTATCACAATACATCTTTATTGATCTAACAGCAGAGTCAACAACTCCTAGAGCATACACAAAATTCCGCCATCAAATCGTCTCAATAGTTGTCTCTACAACTAAGGACACTACATTAATGTGCTTTAAAACTTTCCAAGAAATAGCTCCTCATACCATGATACAAACATACCAAGTAGTGGAACTCATATAATCCACACAACCATTATAATCAGCATTTCAATAGCCAACCACATCAAGTTAGTTAGTGCGCCGATTTGTCAATATATAATCTTTTAAACTATAAAGATATCCTAATACCTTATTGACTACTTACCAACATATAAGACCATGATTACTCAAACATTTGTCATGCATACTTACAACATAAGAAATATCAAATTGTGTGCGCACTTGAGTACAACA
This sequence comes from Ochetophila trinervis, assembly GCA_003254975.1. NCBI lineage: Eukaryota > Viridiplantae > Streptophyta > Magnoliopsida > Rosales > Rhamnaceae > Ochetophila > Ochetophila trinervis. The sequence goes on along the minus strand of QANX01002086.1, from coordinate 20,809 downwards.
AACTTGCAATAATAACAACATATGCAATATTTGAGATCATTTTCATTTAACATCTTATCACTTCCATCCTTGGGAAAATAGTCCTTAGAAAGTTTGTCACTTTTCACCACCAAAACTTTATCAGGAAAATAATTAACCATATCTTGAAAAATCTTTATCTCCAAAACATATAAAGCCTCACGAAAGTCCTCAATGTCAAAATATTGGCTAAATAACATTCAATTTTTTCTTCATAAAGAGGTCAGAATTATTGAATATAAACAGTATGTCACCAAACACACTGAAACATAAATATAAAACTACTCTCATTGATCCCTGTCAGAATTATTGGATGCAACTAGTATGTCATCACACTCAAACCATAAAAATGAGGTTGCTCTCACTGACATTCTATAACATTCTTCAATAAAAAATTATGGTGTCATCTTCAAATATCGATATACCACTGTATCGATGTTTGCTTAATCTATAAATTGACTTATTAAGCATACAAAGCAAATATACATTCTTTACTTTTTGGAAGCCAATTTGTTGTACCATTCAAATGTCTTTATATAGATATCCATTTTTAAAAAAAAATATAGTTCTGATATTCATCTGATGCAACTCTTCCTCTTGGCTAAACTTTTAGCCACAAATCTCAGTCTTTAAACATTTTCACTTAACCATTGGAAACATGGTTAGTCTAAAAGATTTATATTCGACCAGCAAGTTTGCATTACAGTGATAATTTAATCACATTATGTACCATGTCACATTATCATTCATCGCATCTAACTCAAAATTCGATTGCAAAATACTTATGACTTCACAATAATTGTTGAATCTAATTTATCACTTAAGTCAAAATTCATATTTTGCAAAACCACATAATCATCATATATAACATGTCTACGAACCCTTTATGACCCTCTTAAAAACATATTCTTACCAAATACATATTCTGAACTCCTCGTCCTTCATCGATGAGTTCATTCTTATTGAACAAACATACTTCCATTTTTAAAACTCAATCTCTCTTGGTCCTTGACCAAGATCAGTGCCAACATCATATTCAAATATATCTAACTTTGTCTAACTCAACAATACTGGTGATATTAGATTATAAATAACATATGGAACATTTAGACCCAATAAATGATCTCCAATAGTCTTAAGATCCAATATCTTGATTAGAGAATTATAAGTTTTACCAAACATTCACAACCTTATATTTGAAAAATGAGCTAAGTTTCTCATCTGACTTAGTTTATATGTTAAAGTCCTCAAAATCTCACCTCACAAGAAAATTCTAGTAAATATTCTAGCATACATCGCACTATATCCAAAAGTGTGCGGCTTCTCATCTCTAGCATTATATATTATGTGTTATTACTACATTTCTGCAAATAACTTTCATATGGCCCATAGTTTCTATCAATCTCATCAAACATTACATATTAACCACCATCTCTTTTAGATTTCATAGCTTTTATCTTTTCTTATTCATTTGAAACTCTAATTTGACCATTTGAAATGGATAGAGCGAAAGTTTCTACAATTATCTGTGTAAATTTAAAATAAAATATCTCCACATACCAAATTTATCTTTCCAACCTCAGTAGTAGTTTACATCTCATACAATCAACATCGATAGAAAAATATGATTAATACTAAAAATAGTAAATGTACTATTTATTACAAATCTTTTAATCTTTTTTTTTTAAATATGACTAAGATATTTACTTCGTAATAGAGAAGAATTATCATCAATTATTACATATTCAAGAGTAATAAGAATTACAACCACAACATCGAACAATTCAAATGTATACAAAATACCACATGAAGATACTTATCCAATTAAAATAGTTCTTTAATACAAAAAATATCACTTTAATACCGAAATGAAAAACTATAATAATTTATATTCAAAATGAAATAGAATTAAACTAACCTCATCAATAGTATATAAAAATTTCATCCAACTTTCATAAGTATTGACATTCACTCAAGATTTGTTGGTCTCTTCGAGCTTGTTAATTTTATCATCAAAGCATTTTGTTGTGCCTCTTATTACCCATATAACGACCTTTTGATTCAAAAAACCACTCAACTCTTTGAGCATTGTAACTTGATTCGACTCCGAGTCAAAATATCCTCACATTACCAACTTTATTACACATAGAAAAAATATCAATTTAGCGACAATGCTTATCATTTATGTCAAACTTGGCAAACCTTATACCAATTTTCCCAAAATATTTATAGGCACTGACAACTTCAAGGATTCTTTAAAACCTATTCATTCATATAATGCTCCAGTATCATCAATAACAATTTTTAAGTTTTGCAGTGGTTTAATTAACTGGCTTCTTTGGTGGAATTATTTTCAAAGCTTAAATCAGCTTTAACTAAAATCAAATTCAGCAGAGTCTTATAAATCACAGCAAACCTCATTAAACAAAGATGACAAATATAGATAGAGTATTTCTGGAATGCTCATAGCTGCAAAAATGACAAATATCAACAATATGCACATGCTAACAGGATCATGCATTAGCTCATTTTCCAACCTCCTATATATATTTATATTTAAAATAAAATAAATCGCTAGGGCTTCCTGAGCACAAAAGAAACTCATGCAAGGGTAATAACAATTAATTAAATACCACAACTGAATGCATTGAACTAGTTACCGACAGGGTAAACAAGAACCTGCAGTTCATGGCATTTAACTAACTTCATTCACCAATCTAAGCATCCTACCAAGTAATTAAGCCATCAATAGGATGACTTAAGTACCTGTATAAACCTTAGTATCAATTCATTTTTAGAGAAAATACGCTGACAATTTCATGATATAGGCACGTTAAGTCTCACAACAAGCAAGTACTTAAACATCCTAGACTACTATGCCATATTTATTTAAACATTGCTACATTAACAATTTCATGATATAGATAAATTATGTCTCACGACAAGCAAGTACTTAACATCCTGTACCATTATGCCATTTTTTTAATCAAAAATATTTTAACAATTTTATGATATGAACAAATCAAGTTTCATAAAATAAGTATTAAATCTGATGACAATTTTATAATTTAGACATGTCAAATCTTACGACATGCAAAAATTTGATCATTCTTCACAACTATGTCAAAATTTGACACAAAATCTAATCAAGAGCATGCAATTAAAATTATCTTTAAAAAGCACAATTTTAATTAAATAAAATAAAATCGAGAAAAAATATTTTGCCCACTAAAATTATAATTTCGTATAAAATATATATTGACAATTTCATAGTTTGGACATGTCAAACTTTACGATGGATAAAAATTTAAACATTCTGCACTATTGTGCCAAATTTAAATATAAAATCATTGAAAAATGACACTATCATCAAAAAAGAAATATAATAGAGTCATTTTTATCGAATAAATTATGTTGGAAAAAAAATATTTTTGGCCATTTAAAATTAGAATGTAAAATAAAATAACTATTTTTTTTTGGAAAAAACCTTATGATGATGTTAGCAAACTATAAATTGATGTCATCCGTCTTCTACCTTCATCTGAGTCGAGACTAACCCGGTTTGCAAACATGCGAGTTACCACAACCTGCTTCACAACCCGATCGATTGTCATAGGTCCGGCCTCTGTCTTTGTCGTCATTTGCGGAGTTTTGATCCTCATTGAATTTTTGAACTATCTGTAGTGTTAATTTCACCAATAGTCTCCGAAATATGCATACCCAAGAGAAAACCTTTGTTTGGCCATATTCAAACCTAGTTTTTGATTTCTCAAGCATTCAACCAAAAGCAATCAATTAAAGCCATTAAGCAAGCTCAATATGCACCATACGACGAAACCCAAACAAGATTTCAATTAAAACAATTTTTCTATCTTAGATTAAAAAAAATTTCAATCGGGTAAAAAAATGAGCATGATCCAATTTAATAACATAGGGATCTATTTATTGCCACCAAATAATTCTAAAGACTTCATTTAACAACACATACCCTCTGTTTCGATCAAAACATCAAATTATACAAATCCATAAATTTTCACAACATAATCCAAAGAACATGAAGTGCATACAACTATTATAGTGTTTCAAAAAAAAAATCACAAGGACATTGAAATATAGATATTCCAGATCAATTCCGAGAAATTGCTAATGAATATACATGATTAAGAAATTCAAAATATTTACGATAATAGTCTACTATACATACAACATATTGAATATACATGAACTAGCTCTGATATCATTGTTAAAAATTAAATAAACATATAATGAGATAATATACATAGATGTAATGGATTATTTATTATTTAATCTAGATCTCATGTTATTCAATAGCACATATCAACATATTATTCACCATAGTCTGATTGAAAGTTTCTGCTATTTATTCTCAATTGTTGTAGAGAGACCACTATGAAACCAATCCTCTCAGCTTTCTACTATTTTTTATTAGGTCAAAATAATATGTATATTTAAAACAATGATCATCATATCATATTTATAACCTACACAAAATAATAATATAAATTTTAATAATAATAATATATAAAAATAGAAATGAGTTCAAATTCTAATAAAATTCTATTGAAAAAGAGATATCAGATTCTTTTGATCTAATGGATCCACCAAAAAATAAAGAGATAGTGATTTCAATGTGCTTCTTTATTATAAAATAAATAATGTGTCAAATCTAATTATTAAAAACATCAAAGTCTAATAAGTGAGTCTATCAGATTATGTCCGGTCTACATAATTATTATAAATTCTAATCTAAACATGAAAAACAAAAAAACACAATAAAAGTGATTCAATCCTTTTTGTGATAAAAATGATTCATGAAGTGTTTGGATATGATTTACTAGGCTCCTGACTTTCAAAATCATGAAAAGGTCAAAAATAGCATCTTGGGGTTTTGGAAACTTAACTCTCTCGATTTTTCTCCAGAAGAAAATTTATTTTTTGAAAATCAAATGTTGTTGTTAGAACAATTAATTAGCATACAATATTTGAACATTGACACATTCTTCGGACAGTGAGTATGCATTGTCCAAACAATGACGTTGGCATCGCTCAGCTTCTTAATTAGGCTAACACATCATCGTTAAAAATGAATTATATAGCATCTAAAAAAAAGCATTTGACATTGAAAAATATTTATAAAAATAATCTTGTACACATATTTGAAAGATAAATCCAAATAAAATAATAAAATAAAATCTAAACTTGAATTTAACGAAAAAATATAGTATGAACTAGTGTATGACTAACCACTTAATAATCATGCAAAATTAGTTTCTAAATCATTTATTATTATTTTATTGAAGTTTGTTATTCATATTCTGTAATAGGCTGAGACTGACATAATTTACAATTCAGTATTTTGAATGATAAAAATTGTAAATATACAAACACTGACTCAAACAGTTTTTTTACTACGGATATGCTAATTGATTATTTTGTTATATAAAGGTCAAAAATGTCATTTTGAAAAAAAATCATGAGTTGACTAATTGTTCCTGAAAGGTGTGATGAAGATTGTGACTGCCACAATGATACAAACGAAGATGATGAGGTATGTATGCCAAGGAATTTTTATATCCCAGACAAAAGAAAGCATGTAACTAGGTGCAAACCTGCCACTTATCACAAGAAACATCACCCGGATGATCCGGATTCTCCTTGGATCACTCCTATGATGAAATCTTATCCTCCTCCTAGGACCGCCATCCATGAGCTTCTTAGACAAAGTTGTAAGTCTAAACCAGCTCCTGTTTCTACTCCAAGACAGCATGTTCCTTGCATGATGCTTGGGTCTCAAGCATCCCAGAGTTCTTATGACAAAGATTTCCCTGCCTTCCCAAAGGCTCCTGCTCCGACCCGTCCATTTGTTCTTCAGAAGAAAATCACTCCCACAGGAGAAATAGCTCCTCTCACCACTGGATAGGAAGTTCTCAACTGGTAGTTTGCTGCCATCCAAAGTAATATCAGTACCCTCCAACGAATTGATGACAAGCTTGACCAAATTGTAGGACACTCTCATTATCTTGGTGAGAAGATTTGTTCCTTGTCCGAAGAACTTCAAACTTTCTATTTAAAGCTCATTGACAAAATTAGTCTTCTCCATACCGAGCTTCAACTGCTTATCTGACAAGGTTCCTTTGGTTAAGAATACCTTAAAAAGGAAGCTAAGCTGAGACAAATGCAAAAGCAACTTCAACAAATTACTGATGATGTAAAGCACAGAGATCCCTGTGGATTCTCCTCCAGTTCTCAACAATCCAGCTTTGCAACTTTTGCTACTCCTCCTGCTTCTACTATGACCTATGAGCTCTTGAGAAGGTTCCCCCAGGATCTCTCTCCTCCCCTTCCATGAAGGCTTACTTCAAGACCCAGGATGCAGTCTACACCTGGTCCAAGGATGCAATCTCCCCCTCTCTCATATCCTTATAATTATGTTTCTGGCCCATCTGGCCAACATCCGCCTCAAAAGATGGCTATTAGCCAACATAATCTTCCCTCTGAAGATTCCTCTCAAACCTCTGCCTCCACAGAATATAGTGAAAGCAGTGATGAAAGCAATTTTGCAAAAATCATTAAGCTCCTAATGGGAGATCCAGAACCTTCCTCTGGCACTACCGGCAAAAATCCCGACCTGACCCTACGATGGAGATTCCTTCTGACGAAGACATAGGAGAAACCAACACCGCTACAAGACCACCTCCAATTGATGATTTCCCAAAGCCAAATATTGGCCCCTGGTTAAAAAAGATGATACCCCTCCTCATCAATGGGATAACAAGTTCAAAGAATTTGCGGCATGGATAGACAATCAGGTTGTTCGTCCCGATGCTAATCCTAGACTCATCCTCATTGATTTCTTGTCTAGAACCACTGGGTTCCTTAGAGATTGGTGGCAATCCTTAGGGGAATACAAACAGCTCAAATTTTTGAATTTTCCCCTCAATCAAGCTTTTGCTGCGCTTCGGCTTCAGTTCTTAGGAAAGTCTCAGCCCCAAGAACAGCAAAACCGTAAGGATTATTTCGCCATGAAATGTTGTTCTCTAAAGAAAAAAAGATTTGGATACTCATTATCAAAGAATGTCCAAACTCTTTTATGCTCTCAATGGCTTCAACAGTATTTAGCTCAAACAGATCTACATTACTTCTCTCCCTGACGATATTCAACCTGAATTGGAAAGAGAAGTTGCCTCTGATAGAGAAGTTTGGTTCATGTCACTCTTGGTGAAATCCATCAAAAGGCTCTCATTGCCCTGGATAAGATATGCGAACAGCATTCCTATTAGACCAAATTCATGAGCCGATGTTCTAAATTTGAAAAGCTTTGCCAAAAGCCTTATCTTCAAATCAAATGCAAAGAAAAGAAATATGCCTGCCCTACAAAGAAGAAACATCATTTTCAAAAGAATTCATCATTTTCTCAGAAAAGAAAGTTTAAGCCTCCCTTCAAAAGGAAGGTCCATTTCTTCAGAAGAAAACCGTAGGGAGATTTTAACAGCAAATCCAACATCTGTTTTATCTGTGGGAAAAATGGCACTTTGCTAAGAAATGCCCCAACAAGCCACAAAAATCTGCCAGGCTTGTCCAAACTCTCCAAATGGATCTCACATCCCAGAAAAATAAAGATGCTGATCTTGAATCTCTTTATGAAGAACAGTCCCAAAATGACGAAGATACTATTTTTGCTCTCCATGACTCATTTTCGGATGCTTTTGATGACTATCTTGAGCTGCTATACCGTTTAGAGCAAATTTATCAGGTTAGTCGGTCTCTTCCTCCAATTCCTAATGTCGAGGTAGACTTACTGCTCTCAAAGTATGATCTGCCCATTAACCTTATTGCTTATATGGACACTGGTGCTCATAAGACTATGATGAATTCCTCTATTCTACTAGAGGATCAATGGGTCCCCCATCGGAAATATTTCAAGGACGTGGATGACAAAGTCTTCTTGGTCAAATTAATCTCAAAAAAGAAAATAGGGATTAAGTTATTCCCTAACTGTGTCATTTGGACACATGTTCTAGGTAGCAAGCTTCCTAACAAAGACCTTCTAATTGGTATGGACACTTACTTCCAAGCTCAACACCTCCGAATCCTTCCTCTTGGAATTAGGTACAAAAATCAATTCAAGTCTTATACCAATGTTCCCAAATTATTTTCCCTACAGCAAACTCCTCCTTAGAACACTGAAATAAGGAAAAACCTTCTCCGTCTTTGTGCAAAATCTCATGAAGAGTTTGAAAAACATCACCCATCACCTCTCTGGAAAAACCAGGCCTTTTTTTTTATCACATTGCCTTTCAAGAAAAATGATGATACAAATCCTACTAAGGCCTCCCATCCTGGAATGACTCCTTCAGATTTAAAGCTGGCCCAAGAAAAATGTGCCTAGCTCCTGGCCCAAGGACTTATTGAACCCACTACATCAGATTGGGCTTGCCAAGCCTTTTATGTTGATAAAATGTCCGAAGTTATTTGGAAAAAGAAGAGACTTGTCATAGATTATAAACCCTTAAACATTTTCTTGAAAGATGACAAGTTCCCTCTTCCTAAAATCCAACCCCTGTTTGCCCAGCTTCATAAAGCCAAGATCTTTTCTAAATTCGATCTTAAGGCTGGATTTTGGCAGGTTGGTATCGATCCAATTGATAGGCCTAAAACAACTTTCTGTATACCCAATGTCCAATATCAATGGACCGTTCTTCCTTTTGGACTCAAAGTTGCCTCATCTCTGTTTCAAAAAACAATGCTAAAAATATTTGAGCCCATTCTGGATAACACTCTCGTCTACATAGACGATATCCTTTTATTCTCTGACACTCATGAGGCCCATCAAACCCTTTTATCTCGGTTCTTAACAATATCTTAGCAGCATAGTATCATGCTCTCAGAACCGAAGAGCTTCCTGGCCCAGTCCTCCATAGACTTTCTTGGCATTCATATCCATGACGCGATTTATCAACCAGGCGACCACCTGACTCAAGAATTGATAAAATTCTGAGATAAATATCTCACTCAGAAGCAAATTCAACAATTCTTAGGAATTGTCAATTATGTTAGGGATTTCATCCCTCAGGTTGCTCATCACACAAGCAAGCTCTAAAGGATCCTCCTCCTTGGAGCTCCTTACAGACCCAAGCTGTTAAAACTATAAAAGCCATAGCTGCTCATCCCCCTCCTTTGAAGATCCTTGGCACAGGACAAAGAATCCTTTAGACAATGCCAGTGATGAATTTTGGGGTGCTATTCTCCTTGAAGAAGATGAGCATGGAAAGCGCCACTACTGTGGTCATGCTAGCGGTCAATTCACTCAAGCAGAAAAACACTATCATACAATCTACAAGGAGATTCTTGCGGTGAAAGATAGCATCAAGAAGTTTGAATTTCATCTACTTGGCTACCATTATTTGATCAACATGGATAACTCGTCCTTTCCCAGGGTCCTTGACTTCAAAAATAAGGTTCTACCTGATAAGCAACTATTACGCCTCAAGGACTAGTTTTCAAAGTATGACTTTTCAGTCAAGCATCTCAAAGGAAAGGAAAATCTTATTCCTGGTCTACTTTCAAGACCCTCGCCTATGAAACTCATTTCTCACATCTTTTCCTTTTAGTTGATTATGATGGCAAATCCTCCTCACTTTCCTGATAGGGCAACCATCCAAAGGGATCTTCCCTCAGATCTTAACGATCATTTCCCTCCTCACATCATCCTTGCCTATGCCAAAGACAATAGAACCTCCCACTTGCATCATGTTCTCCATAGCCTTGATCAGCCCCACATAACTTATCTCTAGAGTGATACGCTATACTCCATAGTCCCCTTTTACTTTGACCCAAGACAGACCTTTACCGGCGATATGCTTTGGTATCTTTGGTGCTGTGTTACAGAGCATTTTGTTGCTCTTGTCCTCCATACCATTCCTCTCGTTGACCATTTGGTTGATTCAACCAAACATGACTCCCTTCTGTGGACATTCCTTGAATGGTTCCACGGTCTTCCCTAGTGGAGAGATGAACTGTACAAAATCCTTCAGTACAAAAATCTATGGAGGTTTCCTCCTGATAAACAAAAAGAAACATCTTCCATATTCATACTCCACAGGCCTTACTACTTCAACAAAACAACAGGTAAACTATGGGCACAAGGAATGGCATATGAATGGGCTACTGTTTCCAAGGACCATCTAACTCCAACTCAGGAGCCGCTGCTTCAGTCCTTTCTCTGGGAAATTAATAATTTGGAAGATATTTCAGGCCCAGATGAAGTTTTTATCATCCAGATCAAGCCCTTTCAAGATCAGAATCTTCTAAGTCAGGCCCATCCAAGCCTGCAGACCCAGGCCCATTTTATTCTGATCCTATAGACCTAAGTCCTTCTGAAAATCCTGCTGATAATATTCCTCATGACAGGCCCACTAACCTTTCTCAGGTTCCTCTAGATTACCAAGATTCTCTATTCTAAGATTCCCAAAATCCATATGATGACTGTGAAAATATCAACACTTGGATGGATGACAATGTTGGTCAGCAGTGGAAAACAGACAGCCCACATGATCTTACTATAAAACCCTGGTGGAAAGGCTTTAGACCTAGCTCATCATTGGATTTTGATGACTCTGACTACAGGAACCTCAATGTGTCACCCAGCTAGAACAGCATGTGAAGCCACAATGCAGACTCCCTTCTTTACTTTTGCTTTATCCCTTTATGTAAAAGAATAGTTTATGCTTTCTGCTTTCCCTTTATGCTTTTCCCGCGGTAAAAGTACTTGTAATCATGTTTATTTGTTTTTCTCCTTCTATATAATGAGCTTTTCAGTTTCTTTGTAAACTCAGAGGAAAAATTAAATAAAAATGTTTAGTTTGCTATCTACAAAAATGTCTGGTTAAATTTCCTTCTTTCTTTCTCAAAGTTTCTTTACTATGTCTTGTTCATCATCATCAGAGATGTTATGAGTATGCTCTACATTTGCCCTGCGAAAGGGATCTGATGCACCAGAAAATGCATTAGTCTTTTGATCTTGCAATAGTTCAGGTTTTTCTATGTTCTGTTATTGCTCTAAGAGGCATGAGACTTTGTGTGCCCAGGAGTGGCTTTGTGTGTCTCGAGCATACCCGAGTTATAACAGAACTGCAGATGCGCTTAACCCTTGTTGGTATCATAGAAACGCAATCAAATTGTAATGGGATACTTTGTAAATTTAAAAAGAGAAAAATTAAAAAGTCCAACTTTGAAATTTACCCAATAATAAAATAAAAGAGTTGTGAACGGTCAGAGTAGTCCCCCAGCAGATAGTTAGTTAGGCTTTTTATTTTTATTTTTATTTTTTATCAAAAGTAGTTTTTCATTCAAAAGAGAGAAGAGAACTACAAAAAGGAGAATATCCCATTAGCCTTTTTCTGCACTAGCATTTTAAGTTTTTGGGAAACATTCTCAAAACAAAAGGAGTTAACAAAAAAAAAAAAAAAAAAAAAGTCCTATTAGAAAGAGAAAATTTGGCCATTTGATTTGCCAAGTGATTGGAGTTCCTCGCTTTCCACTCAATTGTCCATAGATTTGAGTGAAATTGATGTTTAAGAAGGAGTACTGGTTACTAGAATACCACATGCCAGGTTCCATGGTGGAAAGAATCTATTGAACAACTACTTTCGCATCGTTTATCCACACCACATTCGTCCAATCCTTGTTTAGCACTATAGAGGAGGCCCATTCGATGGCCTTTAATTCAGCCATGTCAGGGGACATATTCTGGAATAACTTCACTGTAGTCATCAAAATTTTACCCTCATTGTTCCTAGCAACTATAGCCACTGCATTCTTCCCTTCTTTGGTCGTAGCATCCACGTTGATCATCACCCAGCCAGCTTGTGGAGCTGTCCAAGAGGTGTCCTACATTCTCACACTTCTGTCTGCTTTCTTCTGCTTACAGTTGGTCTCCAACAATTCTGTCGCTAAGTCATCAAATCTTCTAATTGCCTGGCTCATGCTTACCGGCCCTTCAAAACACTTCTTGTTCCTTGTTTCCCAAACCACCAGTAAGAGAGACACTAAGATGATAGTTTTCTCTTCTTGATCAATATTGGAACTCAAAAGCTGTCCCGAATCTTCCATCACCCATTTCACCAAATCAACCGTAGATGATATATTACCAACACACACGTCCCATCTCAAACACCATTTGCTTCCATAGGCAATTCCTCATATAAGGTGGCATCTTTTAAAAAGATGTAAAGATGTTTCTTCCTCATTTCCACTCAGATTACAAAATCTCTCCCCTCTCCCAATTCTGGACCAAAGCACCATCGAGGTAGGCAGAATGTCGGAGAGAGCTCTCTATAAAAAAAGCTTGTATCTTTCATGAATCTTAGTTTTCCAAAGATGAATCCAGATTTCATCCGTTGCTGGCATGTCTCTAATCAGCTTGTAGCAGCTTTTAACAGAGAAGTTCTCATCTTTGCTTGCTAGCCAAAGAAGTTTATCTTCATAATTTGCATGCAACTATTCTATCTTAACCTCTTCCACCAGCTCCACTTCACAGACCTCATTCAATAATTCTTCAGTCTATTTTTTGCTTTTCATCGATCTCAGTTCCCCTACTCGTCGAACATCAATGGGCCTATGATTATGTTTGTGTCTGAGATTCTTACCTTCAATCCATGGTATCCACGGATTCTTCCATGGATTGATGGACTAGCCATTGCCCAATTTTAAACAAGCACATTTTATTATTACCTCCTTAGCACTAAAGATGCTTTTTCATACCCATGAATCCCCAGGCTTAGCCTTACACTCAAAAAAGGACCCGGAGTTAAGGAATTTAGCTTTAAAAATGGCAACTCACAAACAGTTTTCGTTGCTTTCTTGGTTATCTCCTTATTCCGTAGAAGAAATGAGAAAAAATAAAAACCTTATATGTATGGTCAACTGGCATAGAAAAATCATTCCCATTTTTAATTGGGGGTAGTTGGATTACTCTATTCCAATTATAATTTTATAGTAAGGATCAGCTAATATGCGATTTGAAATAGCTCACTCAAAAAAGAATAAAAAAAAATTTATTGGATCCTAAAAGATGAAAATGTGTTTATCACACTTTCCCAAAACAATTCTCTATTTTTCTTTTTCTTGATTTGTCCAAACATTGATACTCATTAATTAAAAAAAGATGAAGAGAAAAACAAGAAAAAGGAATCATGACAAAATTAATAAAATGGTGTCATTAATAATCACTCCTTTCCCATTCAAAGTTGTGTAATAGTATTTTTGTAATATATATTACTTTCCAAATAGAAAAGTGTGATATTTGACCTTTTAAATGTGTTGATAGGATAGGATCATTCATCACAGGAATAATGTCCACGGGCTAACAATTTTTTAGCCACTAAGCCAAGGAAAGAATAGTTGGACTTGCCTAGTTGATGTTTCCCTTTTTTTTTTTGGTCAACATTAGAATTTCATGCATATCCATTTTCGCTTTCCAGATCTACATCCAATTCCGCAAGTTGTTTTTCCTATTCTTGACAAATTGTGGTGTGACCCATTCTAGAAGTAACCCGTAGTGGCGTACCCAGAGAGGAAAGCTTCATTGAGTGGTAGTTCATATGGTCTCCCATTTGTGAAGAATCAGCAAATGCCGTAGAGTTGTATTTATGAGAAGTCTATTTTTTAAACTGGATTAGATTAAATCATATTAATTATTGTACATATAATTTGATTAAATTCAATTTAAAATAATCCAGTTGAATTCAATTTAATCTAATAAAACGTCTAAGAAAATAATTATCTTTGAAAATATGTGATAGATGTCGTCGTGGCAAAGTTGTTGAAATGGATGAAGGCATATAAGACAAGGAATTGCCAGAAAATAATGTGATGGGTTTCTTTAAAACTACCAGGTAGTTTAGAGTTTTTTTTTTTTTTTTTTTTTTTTGAATCCAGGTAGTTTAGAGTTAGTATGCACTCTGTTGTGGAAAAAAATAAAATTATATGCAATCTTACAAAGATAATATAGTATCATCATCGAACACATATATTATAAAAAAAAATTATGATCGAATACTTAATAACATTTATATAAAATTTATATATTTTATTTTATTATTGTGTTATATTGTATATAATATNAAATAAATAAATAAATCATAATAGAGCTTGGAGATCTTTTCATTTTCCATTCACATCATCATCATCACCCCATAATATAACAATTTCATCTCCATTCAAGTCACATCTTTTGTCTTTGCAATAATCCATAATAAAAAACTTAAAAAAAAAAGAAAAAAAAATGATATGGTCCATTTCTTGGATCTAATTTTATTCAATACATTTCTATTTTTTCTTTGTCAAAAATAATAATGTTGAATCATATACAAAAGAAAAAAACTTAGCAATTTTCAAAACCAAAAAATAAATGGCTTAGCACAAAGTTTGATACAAATTGCTTGGCACTTGAGCATCACCCACACATCTACACATTTGCAGACAAAATAGATAAAAAAAAATAATAATAATAATGTGAAAGATTAGAAGAAAAAATAAAATAGAAAAATGTTATTTTTGAGTAAAATATAATGTATTTAATTTTTTAATTAAAATAGTTTTATATTTTTATTACAATATATTATAATGCACTATTTTCAATCTATGTTAATAAAAATATTAAATGAATTTGTTAAATTACCATTAATAAATATTTAATTACCATTCTATTTTGATTATGTTAAATTTAATAGAATGTTTTTAATAGCAGAGAATATTTCTAAAATATTTCAAACAAATAAAAATAAATTTAATAATATATAATGTATATTTTAAATATTTAATTATTTTTCTGTTAAATTTAACCAAAACTTATTAATGAAATGAGGTATTTTTAAAATCTTTCAAACCAGTTTTTCTTAAAATAAGAATAAACTATACATTTATCCCTATTTTCTTTTGGTTGGTGATTTTTTTAGGTAGGTCCAGTAACGCGCACCTATAAAAACAATCCAAAAACAACAAATTCTCTAATTTGGTTTATTCACCGTTAATAAGCCCTTATATTTGTATTTTATTCATTGAGACACGAATTTTTCCGTTNTTGGTTTATTCACCGTTAATAAGCCCTTATATTTGTATTTTATTCATTGAGACACGAATTTTCCGTTATAATCGTAATCAATGCTGGCGCATAATCAATTGAGTTGGAATTGGAAGGCAGGATAAGAGAAAAGCTTCAGTACGACGTTACTGGTGGGACAGTCCACTCATATTTGAACACGTGTTTTTCTTAATTATTATTAACTTCTCCATTCGACCTTTTCTCCCCTTTCCTCTCTTCTCCTTTCCCTTTCTCTCAGATCTCGTAAAATTCTCTTAGTCTCAACTGAGTATGTTTTAAATTTTGGGTACAATTCTTCATTAAATATTAGCTTGCCACTTCTCTCTTTAGTAAAAAATAAATTTAGCGAATAAAAGAAAAACACAGGAAAAAGAGTGGAGGATCTGGGGTGGCAGTCCTCTTGGGTGTCTCTGCCCTCTGCTTCAGTACCTCTGGCTTATGAAGCTTAAAACCTGCCATCCTCGAGGCTCCAATGGAGAATAAAATTATGTGGATTGCTTCTTTCTTTATAATTTTTTGATTTTTTGAATTTTTGAATTTTTGAAATTTTTATTTTTTGTTAATATGCTGTCTAAGGAAAAAAAAACTTGTAGATTGCTGTTTGTTATAGATAAGGAGACAAAAGAGAGCACTAAACCGTTTAAATGAAATAAAGAAATTTGTACTAGATTAAGTTTGAAGAAAAATTCAGATTTTGACAAAATACTTTACAGGTAAGAGAAAAAAATAGATTGAGAGAGACACATAGTTTTCAAAGAAAGAGGTAGATGAGGATGAAGAGAAGGATTGGGGAAAGAAAACAAGCATAGTGTTATCTGAGCTGGGAAGAAACACACGTGGCAGAAGAATAAAAAAGCAAACAAATAAAAAAGTAATTATAAAACATTAAAAGACACTGAAAANAAAAAAAAAAAAAAAAAAGCAAAGGAAAACGGCTGAGTGGGTAGTATTTTAATTTAATTAATAATTATTATATTTTATAAATTAAAGCAAAGGAAAAAAAAAAATGAATTGCTGAAAGATCATATTATTGCCTACATCTTTTATTGCCTACATCTTTCCTTCCAAACCAATGACAAATTAACTCATCTCTCCAAATTTCAAATTATTTCCACAATATTGAAACTATAAGCTTCAAAATCATATCACCCAACAATAACAAGTGATATAAACACTACTAACTAAAGTTTAATGCTTAAAACCCACAAAAACCAGGTATGAGCTTATAGCTTCCAAGCTTGAGCTTCAATGACACTTCTTCAATCCAAGCTTTTCTCACACATGCAATGGTATGGTTTGGAAAACGGCTGAGTGACCGTATGGTACAAAAATCCGGTCAAGTTGTGGATGGATTTTTAAGTTTTCCTATGAGGAATATTGGGCGGATTTGAGGAAATTTCAAAGATTTTGAGTAGTTTTCAGCTCAGACTAAGGTCACAAATGGATTTTATGGCTCAAAAACCTTGAAAAATTTCAGTTTAATCAATTGGGTAGCAAAATTCACGAAAGAATTTGGTTGTTCTTCCTTCCGTCTCCACCGACGGCAAGACAAACATGCGGTATTTTCTCTTTCCTTTCAAAATGGCGACCAGCAGCCTTTTGATCTCCCCAATTGCGATTTGACACTTTTAAAATAAGCATAACTCTCTTAATAAGAGCATTTTTGTCGTTTCTTTTTCTTGCAAATCTTTCTGTCTTGTTCACTTTAATTTACTAAAGAAACCATATATTTTACCGACATATATACTAACTACACACATATTATTATTTTTTAGTTAATATTTTAATATAAATTAGATATAAATAAATAAAATTTTCAAAAAATAAAATACAATTAAATATAAATTAATAACATATATAACTGATAAATATGTTGATAAATTATATAGTATTTATAGTATTATATTTAACAAATAATATTTAAATCATTAGATTAAATAAATTTCAGTGCTCTTTATTGTTCAAATTAGAATTTTTATAATTAATTTAAACACTTAAATATTTTTAATTTTTTAAAAAGTTACAATTTAGTCAAATAAAGTTATATATAACACATTCTATTAAATTAACATCATTTTCATAGTAAATAACTCTTTAAAAGTCAAATTACTAATTTTTCACTAAAATTATTAATTAACAAATCATATATNTCAAATCAAGTTGTTAAGAAATAATAAAATATTAATAATTTAATTTTTAATTTTAAATAAATTGATAAATATTAATAAATTATATTTTAAAAGTCACGTAGACATCAAATTATTTAATTTCAACGGAAAATTGGATTGTAACTTTTTTAAAATTAAAAATATTAAATTATGAAAAATTCAATTTGAACAAATTGAATTATACAAAGTAAAAGTGTATTTAACCCTAAATTATTTTATGAAACGATTACATTTACACAAATTGAACAAATTGAATTCTGATCCTTACCCCAAAAAAAAAAACAAATTGAATTATGATGCTAAATTAGAAAAAATTACATTTTTTAAAAAGAAACGAAATGTATAAAGAGTATTTATGAAATATTTATATTTTTTGAATATAATTTAAAATAAGGTCTACATTGTATTTTCCCAACAAAAAGTGTAGATGCAATATACGAATGAGCCCGTAAATCGTAATTACATTTACACCCAGCACCATTGAACACTAGCGTAGTGACTGTTAGTCTACTTACTTACACACTATCTTTTTTCCCATTGATTAAAAATAATAATAATAATAAATTGAACTCGGTGGTGAGCTTAGGCGACAAAGGCAAAGGCAAAGTAGCAAGAGTCACATGGTATTTGCGTCAAGTCTCTCGTAAGAAAAAAAATAAAAAATAAAAATATCGAAATCTCATGTGATCCCTTTCACTCCTAATCTTTTTTTTCAAAACGTCAAAGTTCAAAGCACGATGAACCCATTTTCCATCGTCATCGATTTCATCCAACGGCCAGCATCTCTCCCTCCCTTTTCCCACCGGCGCCGCCGATCATGTTAGCCTCGGCCGCCGCTTCGTCCTCCTCCACCTGGCTCCGAGCTCGCCGAAGCCGATACCTCTGTCTCTTCCTCTGCTCTCCTATCCTCATCCCTTTCCTCTGCGCCACTTTCCCTCTCCTCTGCGCCGCCGAGCTCTGCGTCCGACTCTGCCGCCGCCACCGCCGGAGGAAGATCGCGCGTGATTCCAGAGAAGATGATGAGCGGCTTCGCCGATGCGAGGAAGGTCGTTGCGGTGCGGCGGTGGTGGAGGAAGAGGTGGGATTGTTGCAGAGGTACTTGGAAGATCAGCTTTTGCTTGTTGGATCTGTCTATGACTGTGGGGACGATGAAGATGTTGACGAAGATTTAGTGGCTGTTGGGTTTGTTGGCCATGGCGGTGGCGGTGGTGATGATTCTAGAACTCCTCTTTTGTGCTGATTTTGATTCTATTCCATTCCCATTCATTGTTTGGGAAATGCTTTTTTTTTCTTTTTTGTGTGTAAATGACACAGAGACTGTAGTCTAACTGTTGTTGAATCTAGAATTTTACTTTGTGTAGTCTTGGGGGGTTGGGATGCCTGAAATGTGAATATTTTCATTAAATTGAGAATATTTATTTATTTTTGGAAAAGTTATGAATATTATATTTACTAGTTACAGAATTTTTGCATTGGCAATTGTTATTAGTTTTTGTTTGGGTCAGTTAATGGAAATTATTTGTGTTTTTTGGAAGAAATAATTAGTACAGAGCAAGCAGTAGCATCCACGGAGAGAGAGAGAGAGGGTGATGGATATATATAGTTATGCAGACTTGATTTTTTATTTATTTTTAGAGTCTAGTCCAAATATATTCAAAATTTAAACGATGATTTAATTATTTATTTTGCTATTAAATTAAAACGTTAATTATGTTTACAAATTTGAAGTCCTCAGTTTTTACAGAGAAATTCTCTTTTTAAATTTCAAATATAGATTTGGTGAGGGGGACACTATGGAGAGTATATTGTGATTTATTTACTTTCTTTTTCAAACATTTTGTTAAAACATATACACTAACCTACTTAAGAAAACATAAAGAAAAAGAAAAGAAAATAAATGGATAATTAAAAGATAGTTTTAAATTCTTATTTTTAATTTTTGAGACTTGAGGCTGCATTTTACTATTTTTCAATAGAATTAAGATTCAAAATTCAATTTTTTTAAAATCAGATGGTCCTGACTTGAAATTAACTGTTTTAAAAATGAAAATATTAATCATCTATAAATTGAGGTGTTAATTAAAAATTTGCAACATATTTTCTAGGGGTGTGCATCGGTTACGATCCGACCTATTTTGGAAATAACCAATCTGATCCAATTAGTGATCGGTTTTTTATTTTCCAATCCGATCCGATTCGATCTATACATTAAATCCAATCCAATCCAATCCAATTAGTAATTGGATTGGATCGGTTTGGTTGATCGGTTTCGCTTAAATTTTTATTTAATTCTTTTAGACTTTTCAAAATTTAATTTTTGAGCTTTTTTTACTTTGAATATTTGAGATTTGAGCTATTTTTTGTACCAAAAATTTATTGTACTTAAATTTTGTTTAAAAAATTATGTTTTTTTCAAAACCTAACACATAAAGTGCCCACTAAGTAATCCATAAAAAATTATATGTTTTTTCAAAACCTAACACATAAATGATTAAAAAAATAACATGACAAATAAACATATTAAACTAAAACAAAATTATTACACTAATACAATAATTGAGTAATCAAACTCTAAATTTAAGCTAATATAACAAAGCCTACATACTAATAATATTAAACTAATTTTCATATGTTTTGTTTAAAAAAAAAAAAAAAGTGGTCGGTTTGGATTGAATCAGTTTTAGTCAGTTTTTAATACTCCGAACCGATCCGATCCGAACGGACCTTCGGTTTTTAATTTTTCATAACCGATCCAATCCAATTACACTAAAATAACCGATCCGATCAGGTTGGATAGGATTGGATCTGTTGTTTTAATCGGTTAGTCGGTTTTAAAGTGAGTATAGCTAATTCCCTAATTTTTTTTTCAAAAAAAGAGTTAAAAATATTCTTTACAATTATTAACTTAATCAAATATTGCTGTCTATGCATCTCCTCACTGTTAATGTCATAGCCAATTTGATAGCAAACTACTCTTTTCAACCATCTTTAATTTCTTTTTTTATGAATGGTCATTGCATTTAGCGCAAAAAAAACCTCACAAGAGAGGATTACAACTCCAAACCTCCCATACAGTCATGAAACGCAATATCCAAATAAGGGTAAGGGAGGGAGTTCAAATTACAAGCATTAAAAAGAAAACCAGTAGAAAAATTAAGGGAGTCCTCTTTTCAACCATTTTCGTCATCCGTTCTGGGTGAATGTCGTATTCAATTAATAAAAAAGTGATCTGCTAAACTCTCCAACAATAAAGCTTGATATTTTTACCAAAAAACAACAATAAAGCTTGATATTTTCTTATTTTTTTCATCTCCATCCATCCAGTTTCATCTCAACATCATAATTTTAAAAATGAAAAAATATGTGTAATTAAAAATCATGATTGTAAAAAATATAGTCTAAAAATTATACAGTAATTCTATAATTAATTATCAAAAAACATATCAACATGTTTAATAGATGATTAAATTAATGTTTTTATGTTATTGGTTTATATGTA